>CAUEHS010000207.1:0-85344 GCA_958510865.1 Myrrha octodecimguttata | reverse complement strand
GGGTAAGGGTTAGGGTAAGGCTAAGTGTAAGGGTAAGGGTAAGGGTAAGCTTAAGGGTAAAAGCAAGGGTAAGGGTAAGGGTAAGGGTAAGGCTTACCCTTACCCTTACCCTTACCCTTGCTTTTACCCTTAAGCTTACCCTCACCCTTACCCTTACCCTCACCTACCCTCACCCTTACCCTTACCCTTACCCTTACCCTTACCCTTTCCCTCACCCTTACCCTTACCCTTACCCTTACCCTTACCTTTACCCTTACCCTTACCCTTACCCTTGCTTTTACCCTTAGGCTTACCCTTACCTTTACCCTTACCCTTACCCTTACCCTTACCCTTGCTTTTACCCTTAAGCTTACCCTTACCCTTACCCTTACCCTTACCCTTACCCTTACCCTTACCCTTACCCTTGCTTTTACCCTTAAGCTTACCCTTACCCTTACCCTAACCCTTACCCTTACCCTTGCTTTTACCCTTAAGCTTACCCTTACCCTTACCCTTTTCCTTACCCTTAAGCTTAACCTTACCCTTACCCTTACCCTTACCCTTACCCTTACCCTTACCCTTACCCTTGCTTTTACCCTTAAGCTTACCCTTACCCTTACCCTTACCCTTACCCTTACCCTTACACTTACCCTTACCCTTACCCTTACCCTTACCCTTGCATTTACCCTTAGGCTTACCCTTACCTTCACCCTTACCCTTACCCTTACCCTTACCCTTACCCTTACCCTTACCCTTACCCTTACCCTTGCTTTTACCCTTAAGCTTACCCTTACCCTTACCCTTACCCTTACCCTTACCCTTACCCTTACCCTTACCCTTGCTTTTACCCTAAAGCTTACCCTTACCCTTACCCTTACCCTTACCCTTACCCTTACCCTTACCCTTACCCTTACCCTTGCTTTTACCCTTAAGCTTACCCTTACCCTTACCCTTACCCTTACCCTTACCCTTACCCTTACCCTTACCCTTACCCTTGCTTTTACCCTTAAGCTTACCCTTACCCTTACCCTTACCCTTACCCTTACCCTTACCCTTACCCTTACCCTTGCTTTTACCCTTAGGCTTACCCTTACCTTTACCCTTACCCTTACCCTTACCCTTACCCTTACCCTTACCCTTACCCTTACCCTTGCTTTTACCCTTAAGCTTACCCTTACCCTTACCCTTACCCTTACCCTTACCCTTACCCTTACCCTTACCCTTACCCTTACCCTTGCTTTTACCCTTAGGCTTACCCTTACCTTTACCCTTACCCTTACCCTTACCCTTACCCTTACCCTTACCCTTACACTTACCCTTACCCTTGCTTTTACCCTTAAGCTTACCCTTACCCTTACCCTTTCCCTTACCCTTACCCTTACCCTTGCTTTTACCTTTAAGCTTACCCTTACCCTTACCCTTACCCTTACCCTTACCCTTGCTTTTACCCTTAGGCTTACCCTTACCCTTACCCTTACCCTTACCCTTGCTTTTACCCTTAAGCTTACCCTTACCCTTACCCTTACCCTTACCCTTACCCTTACCCTTACCCTTACCCTTACCCTTACCCTTACCCTTACCCTTACCCTTACCCTTACCTTTACCCTTACCCTTACCCTTACCCTTACCCTTACCCTTACCCTTACCCTTACCCTTACCCTTGCTTTTACCCTTAAGCTTACCCTTACCCTTACCCTTACCCTTACCCTTACCCTTACCCTCACCCTTGCTTTTACCCTTAAGCTTACCCTTACCCTTACCCTTACTCTTACCCTTACCCTTACCCTTACCCTTGCTTTTACCCTGAAGCTTACCCTTACCCTTACCCTTACCCTTACCCTTACCCTTGCTTTTACCCTTAGGCTTACCCTTACCCTTACCCTTACCCTTGCTTTTACCCTTAAGCTTACCCTTACCCTTACCCTTACCCTTACTCTTACCCTTACCCTTACCCTTACCCTTACCCTTACCCTTGCTTTTACCCTTAGGCTTACCCTTACCTTTACCCTTACCCTTACCCTTACCCTTACCCTTACCCTTACCCTTACCCTCGCTTTTACCCTTAAGCTTACCCTTACCCTTACCCTTACCCTTACCCTTAC
Organism: Myrrha octodecimguttata; assembly: GCA_958510865.1. Lineage (NCBI taxonomy): Eukaryota > Metazoa > Arthropoda > Insecta > Coleoptera > Coccinellidae > Myrrha > Myrrha octodecimguttata. Next base: position 83,263 of record CAUEHS010000207.1, on the reverse strand, counting down.
CCTTACCCTTACCCTTACCCTTGCTTTTACCCTTAAGCTTACCCTTACCCTTACCCTTACCCTTACCCTTACCCTTACCCTTACCCTTACCCTCACCCTTACCCTTACCCTTACCCTTGCTTTTACCCTTAAGCTTACCCTTACCCTTACCCTTACCCTTACCCTTAAGCTTACCCTTACCCTTACCCTTACCCTTACCCTTACCCTTACCCTTACCCTTACCCTTGCTTTTACCCTTAAGCTTACCCTTACCCTTACCCTTACCCTTACCCTTACCCTTGCTTTTACCCTTACCCTTATCCTTACCCTTAAGCTTACCCTTACCCTTACCCTTACCCTTACCCTTACCCATACCCTTACCCTTACCCTTACCCTTGCTTTTACCCTTAAGCTTACCCTTACCCTTACCCTTACCCTTGCTTTTACCCTTAGGCTTACCCTTACCTTTACCCTTACCCTTACCCTTACCCTTACCCTTACCCTTACCCTTGCTTTTACACTTAAGCTTACCCTTACCCTTACCCTTACCCTTACTCTCACCCTTGCTTTTACCCTTAAGCTTACCCTTACCCTTACCCTTACCCTTACCCTTACCCTTACCCTTACCCTTACCCTTACCCTTACCCTCACCCTTACCCTTACCCTTACCCTTACCCTTACCCTTACCCTTACCCTTGCTTTTACCCTTAAGCTTACCCTTACCCTTACCCTTACCCTTACCCTTACCCTTACCCTTACCCTTACCCTTACCCTTACCCTTACCCTTACCTTTACCCTTACCCTTACCCTTGCTTTTACCCTTAGGCTTACCCTTACCTTTACCCTTACCCTTACCCTTACCCTTACCCTTACCCTTACCCTTGCTTTTACCCTTAAGCTTACCCTTACCCTTACCCTTACCCTTACCCTTACCCTTACCCTTACCCTTACCCTTGCTTTTACCCTTAAGCTTACCCTTACCCTTACCCTTACCCTTACCCTTACCCTTGCTTTTACCCTTGGGCTAACCCTTACCCTTACCCTTACCCTTAAGCTTACCCTTACCCTTACCCTTACCCTTACCCTTACCCTTACCCTTACCCTTACCCTTACCCTTGCTTTTACCCTTAAGCTTACCCTTACCCTTACCCTTACACTTACCCTTACCCTTACCCTTACCCTTACCCTTACCCTTACCCTTACCCTTACCCTAACCCTTACCCTTACCCTTGCTTTTACCCTTAGGCTTACCCTTACCTTTACCCTTACCTTAAGCTTACCCTTACCCTTACCCTTACCCTTACCCTTACCCTTACCCTTACCCTTACCCTTACCCTTACCCTTACCCTTACCCTTACCCTTACCCTTGCTTTTACCCTTAAGCTTACCCTTACCCTTACCCTTACACTTACCCTTACCCTTACCCTTACCCTTACCCTTACCCTTACCCTTACCCTTACCCTAACCCTTACCCTTACCCTTGCTTTTACCCTTAGGCTTACCCTTACCTTTACCCTTACCCTTACCCTTACCCTTACCCTTACCCTTACACTTACCCTTGCTTTTACCCTTAAGCTTACCCTTACCCTTACCCTTACCCTTACCCTTACCCTTGCTTTTACCCTTAAGCTTACCCTTACCCTTACCTTTACCCTTACCCTCACCCTTACCCTTACCCTTACCCTTGCTTTTACCCTTAAGCTTACCCTTACCCTTACCCTTACCCTTACCCTTACCCTTACCCTTACCCTTACCCTTACCCTTACCCTTACCCTTACCCTTACCCTTACCCTTACCCTTACCCTTGCTTTTACCCTTAAGCTTACCCTTACCCTTACCCTTACCCTTACCCTTACCCTTACCCTTACCCTTACCCTTACCCTTACCCTTACCCTTACCCTTACCCTTACCCTTACCCTTACCCTTACCCTCACCCTTACCCTTGCTTTTACCCTTAGGCTTACCCTTACCTTTACCCTTACCCTTACCCTTACCCTTACCCTTACCCTTGCTTTAACCCTTAAGCTTACCCTTACCCTCACCCTTACCCTTACCCTTACCCTTGCTTTTACCCTTAAGCTTACCCTTACCCTTACCCTTACCCTTACCCTTGTTTTACCCTTAGGCTTACCCTTACCCTTACCCTTACCCTTACCCTTGCTTTTACCCTTAAGCTTACCCTTACCCTTACCCTTACCCTTACCCTTACCCTTACCCTTACCCTTACCCTTACCCTTACCCTTACCTTTACCCTTACCCTTGCTTTTACCCTTAGGCTTACCCTAACCTTTACCCTTACCCTTACCCTTACCCTTACCCTTACCCTTACCCTTACCCTTACCCTTGCTTTTACCCTTAAGCTTACCCTTACCCTTACCCTTACCCTTACCCTTACCCTTACCCTTACCCTTACCCTTGCTTTTACCCTTAAGCTTACCCTTACCCTTACCCTTACCCTCACCCTTACCCTTACCCTTACCCTTGCTTATACCCTTAAGCTTACCCTTACCCTTACCCTTACCCTTACCCTTACCCTTACCCTTACCCTTACCCTTACCCTTACCCTTACCCTTACCCTTACCCTTACCCTTACCCTTACCCTTGCTTTTACCCTTAGGCTTACCCTTACCTTTACCCTTACCCTTACCCTTACCCTTACCCTTGCTTTTACCCTCAAGCTTACCCTTACCCTTACCCTTACCCTTACCCTAACCCTTACCCTTGCTTTTACCCTTAAGCTTACCCTTACCCTTACCCTTACCCTTACCCTTACCCTTACCCTTAACCTTACCCTTACCCTTACCCTTGCTTTTACCCTTAAGCTTACCCTTACCCTTACCCTTACCCTTACCCTTACCCTTACCCTTACCCTTACCCTTACCCTTACCCTTGCTTTTACCCTTAAGCTTACCCTTACCCTTACCCTTACCCTTACCCTTACCCTTACCCTTACCCTTACCCTTACCCTTACCCTTACACTTACCCTTACCCTTGCTTTTACCCTAAGGCTTACCCTTACCTTTACCCTTACCCTTACCCTTACCCTTGCTTTTACCCTTAAGCTCACACTTACCCTTACCCTTACCCTTGCTTTTACCCTTAAGCTTACCCTTACCCTTACCCTTACCCTTACCCTTACCCTTACCCTTACCCTTACCCTTACCCTTACCCTTACCCTTACCCTTACCCTTACCCTTACCCTTGCTTTTACCCTTACCCTTACCCTTGCTTTTACCCTTAGGCTTACCCTTACCCTTACCCTTACCCTTACCCTTACCCTTACCCTTACCCTTACCCTTACCCTTACCCTTACCCTTACCCTTACCCTTACCCTTGCTTTTACCCTTAAGCTTACCCTTACCCTTACCCTTACCCTTACCCTTACCCTTACCCTTACTCTTACCCTTACCCTTACCCTTACCCTTACCCTTGCTTTTACCCTTAAGCTTACCCTTACCCTTACCCTTACCCTTACCCTTACCCTTACCCTTACCCTTACCCTTACCCTTACCCTTACCCTTACCCTTACCCTTACCCTTACCCTTACCCTTACCCTTACCCTTGCTTTTACCCTTAAGCTTACCCTTACCCTTACCCTTACCCTTACCCTTACCCTTACCCTTACCCTTACCCTTACCCTTACCCTTACCCTTACCCTTGCTTTTACCCTTAAGCTTACCCTTACCCTTACCCTTACCCTTACCCTTACCCTTACCCTTACCCTTACCCTTACCCTTACCCTTACCCTTACCCTTACCCTTACCCATACCCTTGCTTTTACCCTTATGCTTACCCTTACCTTTACCCTTACCCTTACCCTTACCCTTACCCTTACCCTTACCCTTACCCTTACCCTTGCTTTTACCCTTAAGCTTACCCTTACCCTTACCCTAACCCTTACCCTTACCCTTACCCTTACCCTTGCTTTTACCCTTAAGCTTACCCTTACCCTTACCCTTACCCTTACCCTTACCCTTGCTTTTACCCTTAGGCTTACCCTTACCCTTACCCTAACCCTTACCCTTACCCTTACCCTTACCCTTACCCTTACCCTTACCCTTACCCTTACCCTTACCCTTACCCTTACCCTTACCCTTACCCTTACCCTTACCCTTACCCTTACCCTTACCCTTACCCTTACCCTTACCCTTACCCTTACCCTCACCCTTGCTTTTACCCTTAAGCTTACCCTTACCCTTACCCTTACCCTTACCCTTACCCTTACCCTTACCCTTACCCTTACCCTTACCCTTACCCTTACCCTTACCCTTACCCTTACCCTTACCCTTACCCTTACCCTTACCCTTGCTTTTACCCTTAGGCTTACCCTTACCTTTACCCTTACCCTTACCCTTACCCTTACCCTTACCCTTACCCTTACCCTTAAGCTTACCCTTACCCTTACCCTTACCCTTACCCTTGCTTTTACCCTTAAGCTTACCCTTACCCTTACCCTTACCCTTACCCTTACCCTTACCCTTACCCTTACCCTTACCCTTGCTTTTACCCTTAAGCTTACCCTTACCCTTACCCTTACCCTTACCCTTACCCTTACCCTTGCTTTTAGCCTTAAGCTTACCCTTACCCTTACCCTTACCCTTACCCTTACCCTTACCCTTACCCTTACCCTTACCCTTACCCTTACCCTTACCCTTACCCTTGCTTTTACCCTTAGGCTTACCCTTACCTTTACCCTTACCCTTACCCTTACCCTTACCCTTACCCTTACCCTTGCTTTTACCCTTAAGCTTACCCTTACCCTTACCCTTACCCTTACCCTTACCCTTACCCTTGCTTTTACCCTTAAGCTTACCCTTACCCTTACCCTTACCTTTACCCTTACCCTTGCTTTTACCCTTAGGCTTACCCTTACCCTTACCCTTACCCTTACCCTTGCTTTTACCCTTAAGCTTACCCTTACACTTACCCTTACCGTTACCCTTACCCTTACCCTTACCCTTACCCTTACCCTTACCCTTACCCTTGCTTTTACCCTTAGGCTTACCCTTACCTTTACCCTTACCCTTACCCTTACCCTTACCCTTACCCTTACCCTTACCCTTACCCTTACCCTTACCCTTGCTTTTACCCTTAAGCTTACCCTTACCCTTACCCTTACCCTTACCCTTACCCTTACCCTTGCTTTTACCCTTAAGCTTACCCTTACCCTTACCCTTACCCTTACCCTTACCCTCACCCTTACCCTTACCCTTACCCTTGCTTATACCCTTAAGCTTACCCTTACCCTTACCCTTACCCTTACCCTTACCCTTACCCTTACCCTTACCCTTACCCTTACCCTTACCCTTACCCTTACCCTTACCCTTGCTTTTACCCTTAGGCTTACCCTTACCTTTACCCTTACCCTTACCCTTACCCTTACCCTTACCCTTACCCTTACCCTTACCCTTACCCGTACCCTTACCCTTACCCTTACCCTTGCTTTTACCCTTAAGCTTACCCTTACCCTTACCCTTACCCTTACCCTTACCCTTACCCTTACCCTAACCCTTACCCTTGCTTTTACCCTTTAGCTTACCCTTACCCTTACCCTTACCCTTACCCTTACCCTTACCCTTACCATTACCCTTACCCTTACCCTTACCCTTACCCTTACCCTTACCCTTACCCTTACCCTTACCCTTACCCTTACCCTTGCTTTTACCCTTAAGCTTACCCTTACCCTTACCCTTACCCTTACCCTTACCCTTACCCTTACCCTTACCCTTACCCTTACCCTTACCCTTACCCTTGCTTTTACCCTTAAGCTTACCCTTACCCTTACCCTTACCCTTACCCTTACCCTTGCTTTTACCCTTAGGCTTACCCTTACCTTTACCCTTACCCTTACCCTTACCCTTACCCTTACCCTTACCCTTACCCTTACCCTTACCCTTACCCTTGCTTTTACCCTTAAGCTTACCCTTACCCTTACCCTTACCCTTACCCTTACCCTTACCCTTGCTTTTACCCTTAAGCTTACCCTTACCCTTACCCTTACCCTTACCCTTACCCTTGCTTTTACCTTTAGGCTTACCCTTACCCTTACCCTTACCCTTACCCTTGCTTTTACCCTTACCCTTACCCTTACCCTTACCCTTACCCTTACCCTTGCTTTTACCCTTAAGCTTACCCTTACCCTTACCCTTACCCTTACCCTTACCCTTACCCTTACCCTTGCTTTTACCCTTAGGCTTACCCTTACCTTTACCCTTACCCTTACCCTTACCCTTACCCTTACCCTTACCCTTACCCTTACCCTTACCCTTACCCTTACCCTTGCTTTTACCCTTAAGCTTACCCTTACCCTTACCCTTACCCTTACCCTTACCCTTACCCTTGCTTTTACCCTTAAGCTTACCCTTACCCTTACCCTTACCCTTACCCTTACCCTTGGTTTTACCCTTAGGCTTACCCTTACCCTTACCCTTACCCTTGCTTTTACCCTTAAGCTTACCCTTACCCTTACCCTTACTCTTACCCTTACCCTTACCCTTACCCTTACCCTTACCCTTACCCTTACCCTTACCCTTACCCTTGCTTTTACCCTTAGGCTTACCCTTACCTTTACCCTTACCCTAACCCTTACCCTAACCCTTACCCTTACCCTTACCCTTACCCTTGCTTTTACCCTTAAGCTTACCCTTACCCTTACCCTTACCCTTACCCTTACCCTTACCCTTACCCTTGCTTTTACCCTTAAGCTTACCCTTACCCTTACCCTTACCCTTACCCTTACCCTTACCCTTACCCTTACCCTTACCCTTACCCTTACCCTTACCCTTACCCTTACCCTTACCCTTACCCTTACCCTTACCCTTACCCTTACCCTTACCCTTACCCTTACCCTTGCTTTTACCCTTAAGCTTACCCTTACCCTTACCCTTACCCTTAACCTTACCCTTACCCTTACCCTTACCCTTACCCTTACCCTTACCCTTACCCTTATCCTTGCTTTTACCCTTAGGCTAACCCTTACATTTACCCTTACCCTTACCCTTACCCTTACACTTACCCTTGCTTTTACCCTTAAGCTTACCCTTACCCTTACCCTTACCCTTACCCTTAAGCTTACCCTTACCCTTACCCTTACCCTTACCCTTACCCTTACCCTTACCCTTAACCTTACCCTTGCTTTTACCCTTAAGCTTACCCTTACCCTTACCCTTACCCTTACCCTTACCCTTGCTTTTACCCTTAAGCTTACCCTTACCCTTACCCTTACCCTTACCCTTAAGCTTTCCCTTACCCTTACCCTTACCCTTACCCTTACCCTTACCCTTACCCTTACCCTTACCCTTACCCTTACCCTTACCCTTACCCTTACCCTTACCCTTACCCTTACCCTTGCTTTTACCCTTAAGCTTACCCTTACCCTTACCCTTACCCTTACCCTTAAGCTTACCCTTACCCTTACCCTTACCCTTACCCTCACCCTTACCCTTACCCTTGCTTTTACCCTTAAGCTTACCCTTACCCTTACCCTTACCCTTACCCTTAAGCTTACCCTTACCCTTACCCTTACCCTTACCCTTACCCTTACCCTTACCCTTACCCTTACCCTTGCTTTTACCCTTAAGCTTACCCTTACCCTTACCCTTACCCTTACCCTTAAGCTTACCCTTACCCTTACCCTTACCCTTACCCTTACCCTTGCCCTTACCCTTACCCTTACCCTTACCCTTACCCTTGCTTTTACCCTTAAGCTTACCCTTACCCTTACCCTTACCCTTACCCTTGCTTTTACCCTTAAGCTTACCCTTACCCTTACCCTTACCCTTACCCTTAAGCTTACCCTTACCCTTACCCTTACCCTTACCCTTACCCTTACCCTTACCCTTACCCTTACCCTTACCCTTACCCTTACCCTTACCCTTAAGCTTTCCCTTACCCTTACCCTTACCCTTACCCTTACCCTTACCCTTACCCTTACCCTTACCCTTACCCTTACCCTTACCCTTACCCTTACCCTTACCCTTACCCTTACCCTTGCTTTTACCCTTAAGCTTACCCTTACCCTTACCCTTACCCTTACCCTTAAGCTTACCCTTACCCTTACCCTTACCCTTACCCTCACCCTTACCCTTACCCTTGCTTTTACCCTTAAGCTTACCCTTACCCTTACCCTTACCCTTACCCTTAAGCTTACCCTTACCCTTACCCTTACCCTTACCCTTACCCTTACCCTTACCCTTACCCTTACCCTTGCTTTTACCCTTACCCTTACCCTTACCCTTACCCTTACCCTTACCCTTGCTTTTACCCTTAAGCTTACCCTTACCCTTACCCTTACCCTTACCCTTACCCTTACCCTTACCCTTGCTTTTACCCTTAGGCTTACCCTTACCTTTACCCTTACCCTTACCCTTACCCTTACCCTTACCCTTACCCTTACCCTTACCCTTACCCTTACCCTTACCCTTACCCTTGCTTTTACCCTTAAGCTTACCCTTACCCTTACCCTTACCCTTACCCTTACCCTTACCCTTGCTTTTACCCTTAAGCTTACCCTTACCCTTACCCTTACCCTTACCCTTACCCTTGGTTTTACCCTTAGGCTTACCCTTACCCTTACCCTTACCCTTGCTTTTACCCTTAAGCTTACCCTTACCCTTACCCTTACTCTTACCCTTACCCTTACCCTTACCCTTACCCTTACCCTTACCCTTACCCTTACCCTTACCCTTACCCTTACCCTTACCCTTGCTTTTACCCTTAGGCTTACCCTTACCTTTACCCTTACCCTAACCCTTACCCTAACCCTTACCCTTACCCTTACCCTTACCCTTGCTTTTACCCTTAAGCTTACCCTTACCCTTACCCTTACCCTTACCCTTACCCTTACCCTTACCCTTGCTTTTACCCTTAAGCTTACCCTTACCCTTACCCTTACCCTTACCCTTACCCTTACCCTTACCCTTACCCTTACCCTTACCCTTACCCTTACCCTTACCCTTACCCTTACCCTTACCCTTACCCTTACCCTTACCCTTACCCTTACCCTTACCCTTACCCTTGCTTTTACCCTTAAGCTTACCCTTACCCTTACCCTTACCCTTAACCTTACCCTTACCCTTACCCTTACCCTTACCCTTACCCTTACCCTTACCCTTATCCTTGCTTTTACCCTTAGGCTAACCCTTACATTTACCCTTACCCTTACCCTTACCCTTACACTTACCCTTGCTTTTACCCTTAAGCTTACCCTTACCCTTACCCTTACCCTTACCCTTAAGCTTACCCTTACCCTTACCCTTACCCTTACCCTTACCCTTACCCTTACCCTTAACCTTACCCTTGCTTTTACCCTTAAGCTTACCCTTACCCTTACCCTTACCCTTACCCTTACCCTTGCTTTTACCCTTAAGCTTACCCTTACCCTTACCCTTACCCTTACCCTTAAGCTTTCCCTTACCCTTACCCTTACCCTTACCCTTACCCTTACCCTTACCCTTACCCTTACCCTTACCCTTACCCTTACCCTTACCCTTACCCTTACCCTTACCCTTACCCTTGCTTTTACCCTTAAGCTTACCCTTACCCTTACCCTTACCCTTACCCTTAAGCTTACCCTTACCCTTACCCTTACCCTTACCCTCACCCTTACCCTTACCCTTGCTTTTACCCTTAAGCTTACCCTTACCCTTACCCTTACCCTTACCCTTAAGCTTACCCTTACCCTTACCCTTACCCTTACCCTTACCCTTACCCTTACCCTTACCCTTACCCTTGCTTTTACCCTTAAGCTTACCCTTACCCTTACCCTTACCCTTACCCTTAAGCTTACCCTTACCCTTACCCTTACCCTTACCCTTACCCTTACCCTCACCCTTACCCTTACCCTTACCCTTACCCTTGCTTTTACCCTTAAGCTTACCCTTACCCTTACCCTTACCCTTACCCTTGCTTTTACCCTTAAGCTTACCCTTACCCTTACCCTTACCCTTACCCTTAAGCTTACCCTTACCCTTACCCTTACCCTTACCCTTACCCTTACCCTTACCCTTACCCTTACCCTTACCCTTACCCTTACCCTTACCCTTACCCTTACCCTTGCTTTTACCCTTAAGCTTACCCTTACCCTTACCCTTAACCTTACCCTTACCCTTACCCTTACCCTTACCCTTACCCTTACCCTTGCTTTTACCCTTAGGCTTACCCTTACCTTCACCCTTACCCTTACCCTTACCCTTACCCTTACCCTTACCTTTACCCTTACCCTTGCTTTTACCCTTAAGCTTACCCTTACCCTTACCCTTACCCTTACCCTTACCCTTACCCTTACTCTTGCTTTTACCCTTAAGCTTACCCTTACCCTTACCCTTACCCTTACCCTTACCCTTACCCTTGCTTTTACCCTTAGGCTTACCCTTACCCTTTCCCTACCCTTACCCTACCCTTACCCTTACCCTTACCCTTACCCTTACCTACCCTTACCCTTACCCTTACCCTTACCCTTACCCTTACCCTTACCCTTACCACCCTTACCCCTAACCCTTACCCTTACCCTTACCCTTACCCTTACCCTTGCTTTAACCCTTAGGCTTACCCTTACCTTTACCCTTACCCTTACCCTTACCCTTACCCTTACCCTTGCTTTTACCCTTAAGCTTACCCTTACCCTTACCCTTACCCTTACCCTTACCCTTACCCTTACCCTTACCCTTACCCTTACCCTTACCCTTACCCTTGCTTTTACCCTTAAACTTACCCTTACCCTTACCCTTACCCTTACCCTTACCCTTACCCTTACCCTTACCCTTACCCTTACCCTTACCCTCACCCTTGCTTTTACCCTTAAGCTTACCCTTACCCTTACCCTTACCCTTACCCTTACCCTTACCCTTACCCTTACCCTTACCCTTGCTTTTACCCTTAAGCTTACCCTTACCCTTACCCTTACCCTTACCCTTACCCTTGCTTTTACCCTTAGGCTTACCCTTACCCTTACCCTTACCCTTACCCCTGCTTTTACCCTTAAGCTTACCCTTACCCTTACCCTTACTCTTACCCTTACCCTTACCCTTACCCTTACCCTTGCTTTTACCCTTAGGCTTACCCTTACCTTTACCCTTACCCTTACCCTTACCCTTACCCTTACCCTTACCCTTACCCTTACCCTTACCCTTACCCTTGCTTTTACCCTTAAGCTAACCCTTACCCTTACCCTTACCCTTACCCTTACCCTTACCCTTAACCTTACCCTTACCCTTGCTTTTACCCTTAAGCTCACCTCACCCTTACCCTTACCCTTACCCTTACACTTACCCTTACCCTGACCCTTACCCTTGCTTTTACCCTTAAGCTTACCCTTACTCTTACCCTTAGCCTTACCCTTAAGCTTACCCTTACCCTTACCCTTACCCTAACCCTTACCCTTACCCTTACCCTTGCTTTTACCCTTAAGCTTACCCTTACCCTTACCCTTACCCTTACCCTTACCCTTACCCTTACCCTTGCTTTTACCCTTAAGCTTACCCTTACCCTTACCCTTACCCTTAAGCTTACCCTTACCCTTACCCTTACCCTTATCCTTACCCTTACCCTTACCCTTGCTTTTACCCTTAAGCTTACCCTTACCCTTACCCTTACCCTTACCCTAACCCTTACCCTTAACCTTACCCTTACCCTCACCCTTACCCTTACCCTTACCCTTACCCTTACCTTACCCTTGCTTTTACCCTTAAGCTTACCCTTACCCTTACCCTTACCCTTACCCTTACCCTTACCCTTACCCTTACCCTTACCCTTACCCTTGCTTTTACCCTTAAGCTTACCCTTACCCTTACCCTTACCCTTACCCTTACCCTTACCCTTACCCTTACCCTTACCCTTACCCTTACCCTTACCCTTACCCTTACCCTTACCCTTACCCTTGCTTTTACCCTTAAGCTTACCCTTACCCTTACCCTTACTCTTACCCTTACCCTTTCCCTTACCCTTACCCTTGCTTTTACCCTTAAGCTTACCCTTACCCTTACCTTTACCCTTACCCTTACCCTTACCCTTACCCTTACCCTTACTCTTACCCTCACCCTTACCCTTACCCTTGCTTTTACTCTTAGGCTTACCCTTACCTTTAGCCTTACCCTTACCCTTACCCTTACCCTTACCCTTACCCTTACCCTTGCTTTTACCCTTAAGCTTACCCTTACCCTTACCCTTACCCTTACCCTTACCCTTACCCTTACCCTTGCTTTTACCCTTAAGCTTACCCTTACCCTTACCCTTACCCTAACACTTACCCTTGCTTTTACCCTTAGGCTTACCCTTACCCTTACCCTTACCCTTACCCTTATACTTACCCTTACCCTTACCCTTACCCTTACCCTTACCCTTACCCTTACCCTTACCCTTACCCTTACCCTTACCCTTAGCCTTGCTTTTACCCTTAAGCTTACCCTTACCCTTACCCTTACTCTTACCCTTACCCTTACCCTTACCCTTACCCTTACCCTTACCCTTGCTTTGACCCTTAGGCTTACCCTAACCTTTACCCTTACCCTTACCCTTACCCTTACCCTTACCCTTACCCTTACCCTTACCCTTACCCTTGCTTTTACCCTTAAGCTTACCCTTACCCTTACCCTTACCCTTACCCTTACCCTTACCCTTACCCTTGCTTTTACCCTTAAGCTTACCCTTACCCTTACCCTTACCCTTACCCTTACCCTTGCTTTTACCCTTAGGCTTACCCTTACCCTTACCCTTACCCTTACCCTTGCTTTTACCCTCAAGCTTACCCTTACCCTTACCCTTACCCTTACCCTTACCCTTACCCTTACCCTTACCCTTACCCTTACCCTTACCCTTACCCTTACCCTTACCCTTACCCTTGCTTTTACCCTTAGGCTTAACCTTACCTTTACCCTTACCCTTACCCTTACCCTTACTCTTACCCTTACCCTTACCCTTACCCTTACCCTTACCCTTACCCTTACCCTTACCCTTACCCTTACCCTTACCCTTGCTTTTACCCTTAAGCTTACCCTTACCCTTACCCTTACCCTTACCCTTACCCTTACCCTTACCCTTACCCTTACCCTTGCTTTTACCCTTAAGCTTACCCTTACCCTTACCCTTACCCTTACCCTCACCCTTACCCTTACCCTTACACTTGCTTATACCCTTAAGCTTACCCTTACCCTTACACTTACCCTTACCCTTACCCTTACCCTTACCCTTCCCTTACCCTTACCCTTACCCTTACCCTTGCTTTTACCCTTAGGCTTACCCTTACCTTTACCCTTACCCTTACCCTTACCCTTACCCTTACCCTTACCCTTACCCTTACCCTTACCCTTGCTTTTACCCTTAAGCTTACCCTTACCCTTACCCTTACTCTTACCCTTACCCTAACCCTTACCCTTGCTTTTACCCTTAAGCTTACCCTTACCCTTACCCTTAACCTTACCCTTACCCTTACCCTTACCCTTACCCTTACCCTTACCCTTACCCTTACCCTTGCTTTCACTCTTAAGCTTACCCTTACCCTTACCCTTACCCTTACCCTTACCCTTACCCTTACCCTTACCCTTACCCTTACCCTTATCCTTACCCTTGCTTTTACCCTTAAGCTTACCCTTACCCTTACCCTTACCCTTACCCTTACCCTTACCCTTACCCTTACCCTTACCCTTACCCTTACCCTTACCCTCACCCTTGCTTTTACTCTTAGGCTTACCCTTACCTTTACCCCTACCCTTACCCTTACCCTTACCCTCACCCTTTCCCTTACCCTTGCTTTTACCCTTAAGCTTACCCTTACCCTTACCCTTACCCTCACCCTTACCCTTGCTTTTACCCTTAAGCTTACCCTTACCCTTACCCTTAACCTTACCCTTACCCTTGCTTTTACCCTTAGGCTTACCCTTACCCTTACCCTTACCCTTGCTTTTACCCTTAAGCTTACCCTTACCCTTACCCTTACTCTTACCCTTACCCTTACCCTTACCCTTACCCTTACCCTTACCCTTACCCTTACCCTTACCCTTACCCTTACCCTTACCCTTGCTTTTACCCTTAGGCTTACCCTTACCTTTACCCTCACACTAACCCTTACCCTTACCCTTACCCTTACCCTTACACTTACCCTTGCTTTTACCCTTAAGCTTACCTTACCCTTACCCTTACCCTTACCCTTACCCTTACCCTTACCCTTACCCTTACCCTTACCCTTACCCTTACCCTTACCCTTACCCTTGCTTTTACCCTTAAGCTCACCCTTACCCTTACCCTTACCCTTACCCTTACCCTTACCCTTACCCTTACCCTTACCCTTACCCTTGCTTTTACCCTTAAGCTTACCCTTACCCTTACCCTTACCCTTACCCTTACCCTTACCCTTACCCTTACCCTTGCTTTTACCCTTAGGCTTACCCTTACCTTTACCCTTACCCTTACCCTTACCCTTACCCTTACCCTTGCTTTTACCCTTAAGCTTACCCTCACCCTTACCCTTACCCTTAAGCTTACCCTTACCCTTACCCTTACCCTTACCCTTACCCTTACCCTTACCCTTACCCTTACCCTTACCCTTACCCTTACCCTTACCCTTGCTTTTACCCTTAAGCTTACCCTTACCCTTACCCTTACCCTTACCCTTACCCTTGCTTTTACCCTTAAGCTTACCCTTACCCTTACCCTTACCCTTAAGCTTACCCTTACCCTTACCCTTACCCTTACCCTTACCCTTACCCTTACCCTTACCCTTACCCTTACCCTTACCCTTACCCTTACCCTTACCCTTACCCTTACCCTTGCTTTTACCCTTAAGCTTACCCTTACCCTTACCCTTACCCTTACCCTTAAGCTTACCCTTACCCTAACCCTTACCCTTACCCTTACCCTTACCCTTAACCTTACCCTTGCTTTTACCCTTAAGCTTACCCTTACCCTTACCCTTACCCTTACCCTTAAGCTTACCCTTACCCTTACCCTTACCCTTACCCTTACCCTTGCTTTTACCCTTAAGCTTACCCTTACCCTTACCCTTACCCTTACCCTTACCCTTACCCTTAAGCTTACCCTTACCCTTACCCTTACCCTTACCCTTACCCTTACCCTTACCCTTACCCTTACCCTTACCCTTGCTTTTACCCTTAAGCTTACCCTTTCCCTTACCCTTACCCTTACCCTTGCTTTGACCCTTAAGCTTACCCTTAACCTTACCCTTACCCTTACCCTTAAGCTTACCTTTACCCTTACCCTTACCCTTACCCTTACCCTTACCCTTACCCTTACCCTTACCCTTACCCTTACCCTTACCCTTACCCTTACCCTTACCCTTGCTTTTATCTTAAGCTTACCCTTACCCTTACCCATACCCTTACCCTTACCCTTACCCTTACCCTTGCTTTTACCCTTAGGCTTACCCTTACCTTTACCCTTACCCTTACCCTTACCCTTACCCTTACCCTTACCCTTACCCTTGCTTTTACCCTTAAGCTTACCCTTACCCTTACCTTACCCCCCCCTTACCCTTACCCTTACCCTTACCCTTACCCTTACCCTTACCCTTGCTTTACCCTTAAGCTTACCCTTACCCTTACCCTTACCCTTACCCTTACCCTTGCTTTTACCCTTAGGCTTACCCTTACCCTTACCCTTCCCCTTACCCTTGCTTCTACCCTTAAGCTTACCCTTACCCTTACCCTTACCCTTACCCTTACCCTTACCCTTACCCTTACCCTTACCCTTACCCTTGCTTTTACCCTTAAGCTTACCCTTACCCTTACCCTTACCCTTACCCTTACCCTTACCCTTACCCTTACCCTTACCCTTACCCTTACCCTCACCCTTGCTTTTACCCTTAAGCTTACCCTTACCCTTACCCTTACCCTTACCCTTACCCTTACCCTTGCTTTTACCCTTAAGCTTACCCTTACCCTTACCCTTACCCTTACCCTTACCCTTGCTTTTACCCTTAGGCTTACCCTTACCCTTACCCTTACCCTTACCCTTACCCTTACCCTTACCCTTACCCTTACCCTTGCTTTTACCCTTAAGCTTACCCTTACCCTTACCCTTACCCTTACCCTCACCCTTACACTTACCCTTACCCTTACCCTTACCCTTACCCTTACCCTTACCCTTACCCTTACCCTTACCCTCACCCTTGCTTTTACCCTTAAGCTTACCCTTACCCTTACCCTTACCCTTACCCTTACCCTTACCCTTACCCTTACCCTTGCTTTTACACTTAAGCTTACCCTTACCCTTACCCTTACCCTTACCCTTACCCTTGCTTTTACCCTTAGGCTTACCCTTACCCTTACCCTTACCCTTACCCTTGCTTTTACCCTTAAGCTTACCCTTACCCTTACCCTTACCCTTACTCTTACTCTTACCCTTACCCTTACCCTTACCCTTACCCTTGCTTTTACCCTTAGGCTTACCCTTACCTTTACCCTTACCCTTACCCTTACCCTTACCCTTACCCTTACCCTTACCCTTACCCTTACCCTTACCCTTGCTTTTACCCTTAAGCTTACCCTTACCCTTACCCTTACCCTTACCCTTACCCTTTCCCTTACCCTTACCCTTACCCTTGCTTTTACCCTTAAGCTCACCCTTACCCTTACCCTTACCCTTACCTTTACCCTTACCCTTACCCTTACCCTTACCCTTACCCTTGCTTTTACCCTTAAGCTTACCCTTACCCTTACCCTTACCCTTACACTAACCCTTACCCTTACCCTTACCCTTACCCTTACACTTGCTTTTACCCTTAAGCTTACCCTTACCCTTACCCTTACCCTTACCCTTACCCTTGCTTTTACCCTTAAGCTTACCCTTACCCTTACCCTTACCCTTAAGCTTACGCTTACCCTTACCCTTACCCTTACCCTTACCCTTACCCTTACCCTTGCTTTTACCCTTAAGCTTACCCTTACCCTTACCCTTACCCTTACCCTTACCCTTACCCTTACCCTTACCCTTACCCTTACCCTTACACTTACCCTTACCCTTACCCTTACCCTTGCTTTTACCCTTAGGCTTACCCTCACCTTTACCCTTACCATTACCCTTACCCTTACCCTTACCCTTACCCTTACCCTTACCCTTGCTTTTACCCTTAAGCTTACCCTTACCCTTACCCTTACCCTTACCCTTACCCTTACCCTTGCTTTTACCCTTAAGCTTACCCTTACCCTTACCCTTAACCTTACCCTTACCCTTGCTTTTACCCTTAGGCTTACCCTTACCCTTACCCTTACCCTTACCCTTGCTTTTACCCTTAAGCTTACCCTTACCCTTACCCTTACTCTTACCCTTACCCTTACCCTTACCCTTACCCTTACCCTTACCCTTACCCTTACCCTTACCCTTACCCTTATCCTTGCTTTTACCCTTAGGCTTACCCTTACCTTTACCCTTACCCTAACCCTTACCCTTACCCTTACCCTTACCCTTACCCTTGCTTTTACCCTTAAGCTTACCCTTACCCTTACCCTTACCCTTACCCTTGCTTTTACCCTTAAGCTTACCCTTACCCTTACCCTTACCCTTACCCTTAAGCTTACGCTTACCCTTACCCTTACCCTTACCCTTACCCTTACCCTTACCCTTACCCTTGCTTTTACCCTTAAGCTTACCCTTACCCTTACCCTTACCATTACCCTTACCCTTACCCTTACCCTTACCCTTACCCTTACCCTTACACTTGCTTTTACCCTTAGGCTTACCCTTACCTTTACCCTTACCATAACCCTTACCCTTACCCTTACCCTTACCCTTACCCTTGCTTTTACCCTTAAGCTTACCCTTACCCTTACCCTTACCCTTACCCTTACCCTTACCCTTACCCTTGCTTTTACCCTTAAGCTTACCCTTACCCTTACCCTTAACCTTACCCTTACCCTTACCCTTACCCTTACCCTTACCCTTACCCTTACCCTTACCCTTACCCTTACCCTTGCTTTTACCCTTAAGCCTACCCTTACCCTTACCCTTACCCTTACCCTTACCCTTACCCTTACCCTTACCCTTGCTTTTACCCTTAAGCTTACCCTTACCCTTACTCTTACCCCTACCCTTACCCTTACCCTTACCCTTACCTTACCCTTACCCTTACCCTTGCTTTTACCCTTAGGCTTACCCTCACCTTTACCCTTACCCTTACCCTTACCCTTACCCTTACCCTTACCCTTGCTTTTACCCTTAAGCTTACCCTTACCCTTACCCTTACCCTTACCCTTAGCCTTACCCTTACCCTTGCTTTTACCCTTAAGCTTACCCTTACCCTTACCCTTACCCTTACCCTTACCCTTGCTTTTACCCTTAGGCTTACCCTTACCCTTACCCTTACCCTTACCCTTAAGCTTACCCTTACCCTTACCCTTACCCTTACCCTTACCCTTACCCTTACCCTTACCCTTACCCTTACCCTTACCCTTACCCTTGCTTTTACCCTTAAGCTTACCCTTACCCTTACCCTTACCCTTACCCTTACCCTTACCCTTACCCTTACCCTTACCCTTACCCTTACCCTTACCCTTACCCTTACCCTTACTTAGGGTAAGGGTAAGGGTAAGCTTAAGGGTAAAAGCAAGGGTAAGGGTAAGGGTAAGGGTAAGGGTAAGGGTAAGGGTAAGGGTAAGGGTAAGCTTAAGGGTAAGGGTGAGGGTAAGGGTAAGGGTAAGCTTAAGGGTAAAAGCAAGGGTAAGGGTAAGGGTAAGGGTAAGGGTAAGGGTAAGCTTAAGGGTAAGGGTAAGGGTAAGGGTAAGGGTAAGCTTAAGGGTAAAAGCAAGGGTAAGGTTAAGGGTAAGGGTAAGGGTAAGGGTAAGGGTAAGGGTAAGCTTAAGGGTAAGGGTAAGGGTAAGGGTAAGGGTAAGCTTAAGGGTAAAAGCAAGGGTAAGGGTAAGGGTAAGGGTAAGGGTAAGGGTAAGGGTAAGGGTGAGGGTAAGGGTAAGGGTAAGGGTAAGGGTAAGGGTAAGGGTAAGGGTAAGGGTAAGGGTAAGGGTAAGCTTAAGGGTAAGCTTAAGGGTAAGGGTAAGGGTAAGGGTAAGCTTAAGGGTAAAAGCAAGGGTAAGGTTAAGGGTAAGGGTAAGGGTAAGGGAAAGCTTAAGGGTAAAGGCAAGGGTAAGGGTAAGGGTAAGGGTAAGGGTAAGGGTAAGGGTAAGGGTAAGGGTAAGGGTAAGGGTAAGGGTAAGGGTAAGGGTAAGGGTAAGGGTAAGGGTAAGCTTAAGGGTAAAAGCAAGGGTAAGGGTAAGGGCAAGGGTAAGGGTAAAGGTAAGGGTAAGCCTAAGGGTAAAAGCAAGGGTAAGGGTAAGAGTAAGGGTAAGGGTAAGGGTAAGGGTAAGGGTAAGGGTAAGGGTAAGGGTAAGGGTAAGGGTAAGGGTAAGGGTAAGGGTAAGCTTAAGGGTAAAAGCAAGGGTAAGGGTAAGGGTAAGGGTAAGGGTAAGGGTAAGGGTAAGGGTAAGGGTAAGCTTAAGGGTAAAAGCAAGGGTAAGGGTAAGGGTAAGGGTAAGAGTAAGGGTAAGGGTAAGGGTAAGGGTAAGGGTAAGGGTAAGGGTAAGGGTAAGCTTAAGGGTAAAAGCAAGGGTAAGGGTAAGGGTAAGGGTAAGGGTAAGGGTTAGGGTAAGGGTAAAGGTAAGGGTAAGCCTAAGGGTAAAAGCAAGGGTAAGGGTAAGGGTAAGGGTAAGGGTAAGGGTAAGGGTAAGGGTAAGGGTAAGGGTAAGAGTAAGGGTAAGGGTAAGGGTAAGCTTAAGGGTAAAAGCAAGGGTAAGGGTAAGGGTAAGGGTAAGGGTAAGCCTAAGGGTAAAAGCAAGGGTAAGGGTAAGGTTAAGGGTAAGGGTAAGGGTAAGCTTAAGGGTAAAAGCAAGGGTAAGGGTAAGGGTAAGGGTAAGGGTAAGGGTAAGCTTAAGGGTAAAAGCAAGGGTAAGGGTAAGGGTGAGGGTAAGGGTAAGGGTAAGGGTAAGGGTAAAGGTAAGGGTAAGCCTAAGAGTAAAAGCAAGGGTAAGGGTAAGGGTAAGGGTAAGGGTAAGGGTAAGGGTAAGGGTAAGGGTAAGGGTAAGGGTAAGGGTAAGGGTAAGGGTAAGGGTAAGGGTAAGCTTAAGGGTAAAAGCAAGGGTAAGGATAAGGGTAAGGGTAAGGGTAAGGGTAAGGGTAAGGGTAAGGGTAAGGGTAAGGGTAAGGGTAAGGGTTAGGGTAAGCTTAAGGGTAAAAGCAAGGGTAAGGGTAAGGGTAAGGGTAAGGGTTAGGGTAAGGGTAAGGGTAAGGGTAAGCTTAAGGGTAAAAGCAAGGGTAAGGGTAAGGGTAAGGGTAAGGGTAAGGGTAAGGGTAAGGGTAAGCTTAAGGGTAAAAGCAAGGGTAAGGGTAAGGGTAAGGGTAAGGGTAAGGGTAAGGGTAAAGGTAAGGGTAAGCCTAAGGGTAAAAGCAAGGGTAAGGGTAAGGGTAAGGGTAAGGGTAAGGGTAAGGGTAAGGGTAAGGGTAAGGGTAAGGGTAAGGGTGAGGGTAAGGGTAAGGGTAAGGGTAAGCTTAAGGGTATAAGCAAGGGTAAGGGTAAGGGTAAGGGTGAGGGTAAGGGTAAGGGTAAGGGTAAGGGTAAGCTTAAGGGTAAAAGCAAGGGTAAGGGTAAGGGTAAGGGTAAGGGTAAGGGTAAGGGTAAGGGTAAGGGTAAGCTTAAGGGTAAAAGCAAGGGTAAGGGTAAGGGTAAGGGTAAGGGTAAGGGTAAGGGTAAGGGCAAGGGTAAGGGTAAGGGTAAGGGTAAGGGTAAAGGTAAGGTTAAGCCTAAGGGTAAAAGCAAGGGTAAGGGTAAGGGTAAGGGTAAGGGTAAGGGTAAGGGTAAGGGTAAGGGTAAGGGTAAGGGTAAGGGTAAGGGTAAGGGTAAGCTTAAGGGTAAAAGCAAGGGTAAGGGTAAGGGTAAGGGTAAGGGTAAGCCTAAGGGTAAAAGCAAGGGTAAGGGTAAGGGTAAGGGTAAGGGTAAGGGTAAGCTTAAGGGTAAAAGCAAGGGTAAGGGTAAGGGTAAGGGTAAGGGTAAGGGTAAGGGTAAGGGTAAGCTTAAGGGTAAAAGCAAGGGTAAGGGTAAGGGTAAGGGTAAGGGTAAGGGTAAGGGTAAGGGTAAGGGTAAGGGTAAGGGTAAGGGTAAGGGTAAGGGTAAGGGTAAGGGTAAAGGTAAGGGTAAGCCTAAGGGTCAAAGCAAGGGTAAGGGTAAGGGTAAGGGTAAGGGTAAGGGTAAGGGTAAGGGTAAGGGTAAGGGTAAGCTTAAGGGTAAAAGCAAGGGTAAGGGTAAGGGTAAGGTTAAGGGTAAGGGTAAGGGTAAGGGTAAGGGTAAGCTTAAGGGTAAGGGTAAGGGTAAGGGTAAGGGTAAGCCTAAGGGTAAAAGCAAGGGTAAGTGTAAGGGTAAGGGTTAGGGTAAGGGTAAGCTTACCCTTACCCTTACCCTTACCCTTACCCTTACCCTTGCTTTTACCCTTAAGCTTACCCTTACCCTTACCCTTACCCTTACCCTTACCCTTACCCTAACCCTTATCCTTACCCTTGCTTTTACCCTTAAGCTTACCCTTACCCTTACCCTTACCCTAAACCCTTACCCTTACCCTTACCCTTACCCTTACCCTTGCTTTTACTCTTAGGCTTACCCTTACCTTTACCCTTACCCTTACCCTTACCCTTACCCTCACCCTTACCCTTACCCTTGCTTTCACCCTTAAGCTTACCCTTACCCTTACCCTTACCCTTACCCTTACCCTTGCTTTTACCCTTAAGCTTACCCTTACCCTTACCCTTAACCTTACCCTTACCCTTGCTTTTACCCTTAGGCTTACCCTTACCCTTACCCTTACCCTTACCCTTGCTTTCACCCTTAAGCTTACCCTTACCCTTACCCTTACTCTTACCCTTACCCTTACCCTCACCCTTACCCTTATCCTTACCCTTACCCTTACCCTTACCCTTGCTTTTACCCTTAGGCTTACCCTTACCTTTACCCTTACCCTAACCCTTACCCTTACCCTTACCCTTGCTTTTACTCTTAGGCTTACCCTTACCTTTACCCTTACCCTTACCCTTACCCTTACCCTCACCCTTACCCTTACCCTTGCTTTTACCCTTAAGCTTACCCTTACCCTTACCCTTACCCTTACCCTTACCCTTGCTTTTACCCTTAAGCTTACCCTTACCCTTACCCTTAACCTTACCCTTTCCCTTGCTTTTACCCTTAGGCTTACCCTTACCCTTACCCTTACCCTTACCCTTGCTTTTACCCTTAAGCTTACCCTTACCCTTACCCTTACTCTTACCCTTACTCTTACCCTTACCCTTACCCTTACCCTTGCTTTTACCCTTAAGCTTACCCTTACCCTTACCCTTACCCTTACCCTTACCCTTACCCTTACCCTTACCCTTATCCTTACCCTTGCTTTTACCCTTAAGCTTACCCTTACCCTTACCCTTACCCTTACCCTTACCCTTACCCTTACCCTTACCCTTACCCTTACCCTTACCCTTGCTTTTACTCTTCGGCTTACCCTTACCTTTACCCTTACCCTTACCCTTACCCTTACCCTCACCCTTACCCTTACCCTTGCTTTCACCCTTAAGCTTACCCTTACCCTTACCCTTACCCTTACCCTTACCCTTGCTTTTACCCTTAAGCTTACCCTTACCCTTACCCTTAACCTTACCCTTACCCTTGCTTTTACCCTTAGGCTTACCCTTACCCTTACCCTTACCCTTACCCTTGCTTTCACCCTTAAGCTTACCCTTACCCTTACCCTTACTCTTACCCTTACCCTTACTCTTACCCTTACCCTTACCCTCACCCTTACCCTTATCCTTACCCTTACCCTTACCCTTACCCTTGCTTTTACCCTTAGGCTTACCCTTACCTTTACCCTTACCCTAACCCTTACCCTTACCCTTACCCTTGCTTTTACTCTTAGGCTTACCCTTACCTTTACCCTTACCCTTACCCTTACCCTTACCCTCACCCTTACCCTTACCCTTGCTTTTACCCTTAAGCTTACCCTTACCCTTACCCTTACCCCTGCTTTTACCCTTAAGCTTACCCTTACCCTTACCCTTAACCTTACCCTTACCCTTGCTTTTACCCTTAGGCTTACCCTTACCCTTACCCTTACCCTTACCCTTGCTTTTACCCTTAAGCTTACCCTTACCCTTACCCTTACTCTTACCCTTACTCTTACCCTTACCCTTACCCTTACCCTTACCCTTACCCTTACCCTTACCCTTGCTTTTACCCTTAAGCTTACCCTTACCCTTACCCTTACCCTTACCCTTACCCTTGCTTTTACCCTTAAGCTTACCCTTACCCTTACCCTTACCCTTACCCTTGCTTTTACCCTTAGGCTTACCCTTACCCTTACCCTTACCCTTACCCTTGCTTTTACCCTTAAGCTTACCCTTACCCTTACCCTTACCCTTACCCTTACCCTTACCCTTACCCTTACCCTTACCCTTACCCTTACCGTTGCTTTTACCCTTAAGCTCACCCTTACCCTTACCCTTACCCTTACCCTTACCCTTACCCTTACCCTTGCTTTTACCCTTAAGCTTACCCTTACCCTTACCCTTACCCTTACCCTTACCCTTACCCTTACCCTTGCTTTTACCCTTAGGCTTACCCTTACCTTTACCCTTACCCTTACCCTTACCCTTACCCTTACCCTTGCTTTTACCCTTAAGCTTACCCTTACCCTTACCCTTACCCTTAAGCTTACCCTTACCCTTACCCTTACCCTTACCCTTACCCTTAC
Organism: Myrrha octodecimguttata; assembly: GCA_958510865.1. Classification (NCBI taxonomy): domain Eukaryota; kingdom Metazoa; phylum Arthropoda; class Insecta; order Coleoptera; family Coccinellidae; genus Myrrha; species Myrrha octodecimguttata. The sequence goes on along the minus strand of CAUEHS010000207.1, from coordinate 59,564 downwards.
CCTTACCCTTACCCTTACCCTTACCCTTGCTTTTACCCTTAAGCTTACCCTTACCCTTACCCTTACCCTTACCCTTACCCTTGCTTTTACCCTTAAGCTTACCCTTACCCTTACCCTTACCCTTAAGCTTACCCTTACCCTTACCCTTACCCTTACCCTTACCCTTATCCTTACCCTTACCTTTACCCTTACCCTTTCTCTTACCCTTACCCTTGCTTTTAACCTTAAGCTTACCCTTACCCTTACCCTTACCCTTACCCTTAAGCTTACCCTTACCCTTACCCTTACCCTTACCCTTACCCTTAACCTTACCCTTGCTTTTACCCTTAAGCTTACCCTTACCCTTACCCTTACCCTTGCCCTTAAGCTTACCCTTACCCTTACCCTTACCCTGACCCTTACCCTTGCTTTTACCCTTAAGCTTACCCTTACCCTTACCCTTACCCTTACCCTTAAGCTTACCCTTACCCTTACCCTTACCCTTACCCTTACCCTTACCCTTACCCTTGCTTTTACCCTTAAGCTTACCCTTACCCTTACCCTAAGTAAGGGTAAGGGTAAGGGTAAGGGTAAGGGTAAGGGTAAGGGTAAGGGTAAGGGTAAGGGTAAGGGTAAGGGTAAGGGTAAGGGTAAGGGTAAGGGTAAGGGTAAGCTTAAGGGTAAAAGCAAGGGTAAGGGTAAGGGTAAGGGTAAGGGTAAGGGTAAGGGTAAGGGTAAGGGTAAGGGTAAGGGTAAGGGTAAGGGTAAGCTTAAGGGTAAGGGTAAGGGTAAGGGTAAGGGTAAGCCTAAGGGTAAAAGCAAGGGTAAGGGTAAGGGTAAGGGTAAGGGTAAGGGTAAGGGTAAGGGTAAGCTTAAGGGTAAAAGCAAGGGTAAGGGTAAAGCTAAGGGTAAGGGTAAGGGTAAGGGTAAGGGTAAGCTTAAGGGTAAAAGCAAGGGTAAGGGTAAGGGTAAGGGTAAGGGTAAGGGTAAGGGTAAGGGTAAGGGTAAAGGTGAGGGTAAGCCTAAGGGTAAAAGCAAGGGTAAGGGTAAGGGTAAGGGTAAGGGTAAGGGTAAGGGTAAGGGTAGGGGTAAGAGTAAGGGTAAGGGTAAGCTTAAGGGTAAAATCAAGGGTAAGGGTAAGGGTAAGGGTAAGGGTAAGGGTAAGGGTAAGCTTAAGGGTAAAAGCAAGGGTAAGGGTAAGGGTAAGGGTAAGGGTAAGGGTAAGGGTAAGGGTAAGGGTAAGGGTAAGGGTAAGGGTAAGGGTAAGGGTAAGGGTAAGGGTAAGGGTAAGGGTAAGGGTAAGGGTAAGGGTAAGGGTAAGGGTAAGGGTAAGGGTAAGGGTAAGGGTAAGGGTAAGGGTAAGCTTAAGGGTAAAAGCAAGGGTAAGGGTAAGGGTAAGGGTAAGGGTAAGGGTAAGGGTAAGGGTAAGGGTAAGGGTAATGGTAAGGGTAAAGGTAAGGGTTAGCCTAAGGGTAAAAGCAAGGGTAAGGGTAAGGGTAAGGGTAAGGGTAAGGGTAAGGGTAAGGGTAAGGGTAAGGGTAAGGGTAAGGGTAAGCTTAAGGGTAAAAGCAAAGGTAAGGGTAAGGGTAAGGGTAAGGGTAAGCTTAAGGGTAAGGGTAAGGGTAAGGGTAAGCTTAAGGGTAAAAGCAAGGGTAAGGGTAAGGGTAAGGGTAAGGGTAAGCTTAAGGGTAAAAGCAAGGGTAAGGGTAAGGGTAAGGGTAAGGGTAAGGGTAAGGGTAAGGGTAAGCTTAAGGGTAAGGGTAAGGGTAAGGGTAAGGGTAAGCTTAAGGGTAAAAGCAAGGGTAAGGGTAAGAGTAAGGGTAAGGGTAAGGGTAAGGGTAAGGGTAAGGGTAAGGGTGAGCTTAAGGGTAAAAGCAAGGGTAAGGGTAAGGGTAAGGGTAAGGGTAAGGGTAAGGGTAAGGGTAAGGGTAAGGGTAAGGTTAAGGGTAAGCTTAAGGGTAAAAGCAAGGGTAAGGGTAAGGGTAAGGGTAAGGGTAAGGGTAAGGGTAAGGGTAAGGGTAAGGGTAAAGGTAAAGGTAAGGGTAAGCCTAAGGGTAAAAGCAAGGGTAAGGGTAAGGGTAAGGGTAAGGGTAAGAGTAAGGGTAAGGGTAAGGGTAAGGGTAAGCTCAAGGGTAAAAGCAAGGGTAAGGGTAAGGGTAAGGGTAAGGGTAAGCCTAAGGGTAAAAGCAAGGGTAAGGGTTAGGGTAAGGGTAAGGGTAAGCTTAAGGGTAAAAGCAAGGGTAAGGGTAAGGGTAAGGGTAAGGGTAAGGGTAAGGGTAAGCTTAAGGGTAAAAGCAAGGGTGAGGGTAAGGGTAAGGTTAAGGGTAAGGGTAAGGGTAAGGGTAAGGGTAAGGGTAAGGGTAAGGGTAAGGGTAAGCTTAAGGGTAAAAGCAAGGGTAAGGGTAAGGGTAAGGGTAAGGGTAAGGGTAAGGGTAAGGGTAAGCTTAAGGGTAAAAGCAAGGGTAAGGGTAAGGGTAAGGGTAAGGGTAAGGGTAAAGGTAAGGGTAAGCCTAAGGGTAAAAGCAAGGGTAAGGGTAAGGGTAAGGGTAAGGGTAAGGGTAAGGGTAAGGGTAAGGGTAAGGGTAAGGGTAAGGGTAAGGGTAAGGGTAAGGGTAAGGGTAAGGGTAAGGGTAAGGGTAAGGGTAAGGGTAAGGGTAAGGGTAAGGGTAAGGGTAAGGGTAAGGGTAAGGGTAAGGGTAAGCCTAAGGGTAAAAGCAAGGGTAAGGGTAAGGGTAAGGGTAAGGGTAAGGGTAAGCTTAAGGGTAAAAGCAAGGGTAAGGGTAAGGGTAAGGGTAAGGGTAAGGGTAAGGGTAAGCTTAAGGGTAAAAGCAAGGGTAAGGGTAAGGGTAAGGGTAAGGGTAAGGGTAAGGGTAAGGGTAAGGGTAAAGGTAAGGGTAAGCCTAAGGGTAAAAGCAAGGGTAAGGGTAAGGGTAAGGGTAAGGGTAAGGGTAAGGGTAAGGGTAAGGGTAAGGGTAAGGGTAAGGGTAAGCTTAAGGGTAAAAGCAAGGGTAAGGGTAAGGGTAAGGGTAAGGGTAAGGGTAAGGGTAAGGGTAAGGGTAAGGGTAAGGGTAAGGGTAAGGGTAAGCTTAAGGGTAAGGGTAAGGGTAAGGGTAAGGGTAAGCTTAAGGGTAAAAGCAAGGGTAAGGGTAAGGGTAAGGGTAAGGGTAAGCTTAAGGGTAAAAGCAAGGGTAAGGGTAAGAGTAAGGGTAAGGGTAAGGGTAAGGGTAAGGGTAAGGGTAAGTTTAAGGGTAAGGGTAAGGGTAAGGGTAAGGGTAAGCTTAAGGGTAAAAGCAAGGGTAAGGGTAAGGGTAAGGGTAAGGGTAAGGGTAAGCTTAAGGGTAAGGGTAAGGGTAAGGGTAAGCTTAAGGGTAAAAGCAAGGGTAAGGTTAAGGGTAAGGGTAAGGGTAAGGGTAAGTGTAAGGGTAAGCTTAAGGGTAAGGGTAAGGGTAAGGGTAAGGGTAAGGGTAAGGGTAAGCTTAAAGGTAAAAGCAAGGGTAAGGGTAAGGGTAAGGGTAAGGGTAAGGGTAAGGGTAAGGGTAAGGGTAAGGGTAAGGGTAAGGGTAAGGGTAAGGGTAAGGGTAAGCTTAAGGGTAAAAGCAAGGGTAAGGGTAAGGGTAAGGGTAAGGGTAAGCCTAAGGGTAAAAGCAAGGGTAAGGGTAAGGGTAAGGGTAAGGGTAAGGGTAAGCTTAAGGGTAAAAGCAAGGGTAAGGGTAAGGGTAAGGGTAAGGGTAAGGGTAAGGGTAAGCTTAAGGGTAAAAGCAAGGGTAAGGGTAAGGGTAAGGGTAAGGGTAAGGGTAAGGGTAAGGGTAAAGGTAAGGGTAAGCCTAAGGGTAAAAGCAAGGGTAAGGGTAAGGGTAAGGGTAAGGGTAAGGGTAAGGGTAAGGGTAAGGGTAAGGGTAAGGGTAAGGGTAAGGGTAAGGGTAAGCTTAAGGGTAAAAGCAAGGGTAAGGGTAAGGGTAAGGGTAAGGGTAAGGGTAAGGGTAAGGGTAAGGGTAAGGGTAAGGGTAAGGGTAAGGGTAAGGGTAAGCTTAAGGGTAAGGGTAAGGGTAAGGGTAAGGGTAAGCTTAAGGGTAAAAGCAAGGGTAAGGGTAAGGGTAAGGGTAAGGGTAAGCTTAAGGGTAAAAGCAAGGGTAAGGGTAAGAGTAAGGGTAAGGGTAAGGGTAAAAGCAAGGGTAAGGGTAAGGGTAAGGGTAAGGGTAAGGGTAAGGGTAAGGGTAAGGGTAAGGGTAAGGGTAAGGGTAAGGGTAAGCTTAAGGGTAAAAGCAAGGGTAAGGGTAAGGGTAAGGGTAAGGGTAAGGGTAAAGGTAAGGGTAAGCCTAAGGGTAAAAGCAAGGGTAAGGGTAAGGGAAAGGGTAAGGGTAAGGGTAAGGGTAAGGGTAAGGGTAAGGGTAAGGGTAAGGGTAAGGGTAAGGGTAAGGGTAAGGGTAAGGGTAAGGGTAAGGGTAAGGGTAAGGGTAAGGGTAAGGGTAAGGGTAAGGGTAAGGGTAAGGGTAAGGGTAAGGGTAAGGGTAAGGGTGAGAGTAAGGGTAAGCTTAAGGGTAAAAGCAAGGGTAAGGGTAAGGGTGAGGGTAAGGGTAAGCCTAAGGGTAAAAGCAAGGGTAAGGGTGAGGGTAAGGGTAAGGGTAAGGGTAAGCTTAAGGGTAAAAGCAAGGGTAAGGGTAAGGGTAAGGGTAAGGGTAAGGGTAAGGGTAAGCTTAAGGGTAAAAGCAAGGGTAAGGGTAAGGGTAAGGGTAAGGGTAAGGGTAAGGGTAAGGGTAAAGGTAAGGGTAAGCCTAAGGGTAAAAGCAAGGGTAAGGGTAAGGGTAAGGGTAAGGGTAAGGTAAGGGTAAGGGTAAGGGTAAGGGTAAGGGTAAGCTTAAGGGTAAAAGCAAGGGTAAGGGTAAGGGTAAGGGTAAGGGTAAGGGTAAGGGTAAGGGTAAGGGTAAGGGTAAGGGTAAGGGTAAGGGTAAGCTTAAGGGTAAGGGTAAGGGTAAGGGTAAGGGTAAGCTTAAGGGTAAAAGCAAGTGTAAGGGTAAGGGTAAGGGTAAGGGTAAGCTTAAGGGTAAAAGCAAGGGTAAGGGTAAGAGTAAGGGTAAGGGTAAGGGTAAGGGTAAGGGTAAGGGTAAGGGTAAGCTTAAGGGTAAGGGTAAGGGTAAGGGTAAGGGTAAGCTTAAGGGTAAAAGCAAGGGTAAGGGTAAGGGTAAGGGTAAGGGTAAGGGTAAGCTTAAGGGTAAGGGTAAGGGTAAGGGTAAGCTTAAGGGTAAAAGCAAGGGTAAGGTTAAGGGTAAGGGTAAGGGTAAGGGTAAGGGTAAGGGTAAGCTTAAGGGTAAGGGTAAGGGTAAGGGTAAGGGTAAGCTTAAGGGTAAAAGCAAGGGTAAGGGTAAGGGTAAGGGTAAGGTAAGGTTAAGGGTAAGGGTAAGGGTAAGGGTAAGGGTAAGGGTAAGGGTAAGGGTAAGGGTAAGGGTAAGGGTAAGGGTAAGCTTAAGGGTAAGCTTAAGGGTAAAAGCAAGGGTAAGGGTAAGGGTAAGGGTAAGGGTAAGGGTAAGGGTAAGCTTAAGGGTAAAAGCAAGGGTAAGGGTAAGGGTAAGGGTAAGGGTAAGGGTAAGGGTAAGGGTAAGGGTAAGGGTAAGCTTAAGGGTAAGGGTAAGGGTAAGGGTAAGCTTAAGGGTAAAAGCAAGGGTAAGGGTAAGGGTAAGGGTAAGGGTAAGGGTAAAGGTAAGGGTAAGCCTAAGGGTAAAAGCAAGGGTAAGGGTAAGGGTAAGGGTAAGGGTAAGGGTAAGGGTAAGGGTAAGGGTAAGGGTAAGGGTAAGGGTAAGCTTAAGGGTAAAAGCAAGGGTAAGGGTAAGGGTAAGGGTAAGGGTAAGGGTAAGGGTAAGGGTAAGGGTAAGGGTAAGGGTAAGCTTAAGGGTAAAAGCAAGGGTAAGGGTAAGGGTAAGAGTAAGGGTAAGGGTAAGGGTAAGGGTAAGGGTAAGGGTAAGGGTAAGGGTAAGCTTAAGGGTAAAAGCAAGGGTAAGGGTAAGGGTAAGGGTAAGGGTAAGGGTTAGGGTAAGGGTAAAGGTAAGGGTAAGCCTAAGGGTAAAAGCAAGGGTAAGGGTAAGGGTAAGGGTAAGGGTAAGGGTAAGGGTAAGGGTAAGGGTAAGGGTAAGGGTAAGGGTAAGATTAAGGGTAAGGGTAAGGGTAAGCTTAAGGGTAAAAGCAAGGGTAAGGGTAAGGGTAAGGGTAAGGGTAAGCCTAAGGGTAAAAGCAAGGGTAAGGGTAAGGTTAAGGGTAAGGGTAAGGGTAAGCTTAAGGGTAAAAGCAAGGGTAAGGGTAAGGGTAAGGGTAAGGGTAAGGGTAAGGGTAAGCTTAAGGGTAAAAGCAAGGGTAAGGGTAAGGGTGAGGGTAAGGGTAAGGGTAAGGGTAAGGGTAAAGGTAAGGGTAAGCCTAAGAGTAAAAGCAAGGGTAAGGGTAAGGGTAAGGGTAAGGGTAAGGGTAAGGGTAAGGGTAAGGGTAAGGGTAAGCTTAAGGGTAAAAGCAAGGGTAAGGATAAGGGTAAGGGTAAGGGTAAGGGTAAGGGTAAGGGTAAGGGTAAGGGTAAGGGTAAGGGTAAGGGTAAGCTTAAGGGTAAAAGCAAGGGTAAGGGTAAGGGTAAGGGTAAGGGTAAGGGTAAGGGTAAGGGTAAGGGTAAGGGTAAGGGTAAGCTTAAGGGTAAAAGCAAGGGTAAGGGTTAGGGTAAGGGTAAGGGTAAGGGTAAGGGTAAGTGTAAGCTTAAGGGTAAAAGCAAGGGTAAGGGTAAGGTAAGGGTAAGGGTAAGGGTAAGGGTAAGGGTAAGGGTAAGGGTAAGGGTAAGGGTAAGGGTAAAGGTAAGGGTAAGCCTAAGGGTAAAAGCAAGGGTAAGGGTAAGGGTAAGGGTAAGGGTAAGGGTAAGGGTAAGGGTAAGGGTAAGGGTAAGGGTAAGGGTAAGGGTAAGCTTAAGGGTATAAGCAAGGGTAAGGGTAAGGGTAAGGGTGAGGGTAAGGGTAAGGGTAAGGGTAAGGGTAAGCTTAAGGGTAAAAGCAAGGGTAAGGGTAAGGGTAAGGGTAAGGGTAAGGGTAAGGGTAAGGGTAAGGGTAAGGGTAAGCTTAAGAGTAAAAGCAAGGGTAAGGGTAAGGGTAAGGGTAAGGGTAAGGGTAAGGGTAAGGGTAAGGGTAAGGGTAAGGGTAAGGGTAAGGGTAAGGGTAAAGGTAAGGTTAAGCCTAAGGGTAAAAGCAAGGGTAAGGGTAAGGGTAAGGGTAAGGGTAAGGGTAAGCTTAAGGGTAAAAGCAAGGGTAAGGGTAAGGGTAAGGGTAAGGGTAAGCCTAAGGGTAAAAGCAAGGGTAAGGGTAAGGGTAAGGGTAAGGGTAAGGGTGCCCTTACCCTTACCCTTACCCTCACCCTTACCCTTGCTTTTACCCTTGAGCTTACCCTTACCGTTACCCTTACCCTTACCCTTACCCTTACCCTTACCCTTACCCTTACCCTTACCCTTACCCTTACCCTTACCCTTGCTTTTACCTTTAGGCTTACCCTTACCTTTACCCTCACCCTTACCCTTACCCTTACCCTTACCCTTACCCTTACCCTTACCCTTACCCTTACCCTTGCTTTTACCCTTAAGCTTACCCTTACCCTTACCCTTACCCTTACCCTTACCCTTTCCCTTACCTTTACCCTTACCCTTTCCCTTGCTTTTACCCTTAAGCTTACCCTTACCCTTGCCCTTACCCTTACCCTTACCCTAACCCTTACCCTTACCCTTGCTTTTACCCTAAAGCTTACCCTTACCCTTACCCTTACCCTTACCCTTACCCTTACCCTTACCCTTACCCTTACCCTTGCTTTTACCCTAAAGCTTACCCTTACCCTTACCCTTACCCTTACCCTTACCCATACCCTTACCCTTACCCTTACCCTTACCCTTGCTTTTACCCTTAAGCTTACCCTTACCCTTACCCTTACCCTTACCCTTACCCTTACCCTTACCCTTACCCTTGCTTTTACCCTTAAGCTTACCCTTACCCTTACCCTTACCCGTACCCTTACCCTTACCCTTACCCTTACCCTTACCCTTACCCTTACCCTTACCCTTACCCTTACCCTTACCCTTGCTTTTACCCTTAGGCTTACCCTTACCTTTACCCTTATCCTTACCCTTACCCTTACCCTTACCCTTACCCTTACCCTTGCTTTTACCCTTAAGCTTACCCTTACCCTTACCCTTACCCTTACCCTTACCCTTATCCTTGCTTTACCCTTAAGCTTACCCTTACCCTTACCCTTACCCTTACCCTTACCCTTGCTTTTACCCTTAGGCTTACCCTTACCCTTACCCTTACCCTTACCCTTGCTTTTACCATTAAGCTTACCCTTACCCTTACCCTTACCCTTACCCTTACCCTTACCCTTACCCTTACCCTTACCCTTACCCTTACCCTTACCCTTACCCTTACCCTTACCCTTACCCTTACCCTTACCCTTGCTTTTACCCTTAGGCTTACCCTTACCTTTACCCTTACCCTTACCCTTACCCTTACCCTTACCCTTACCCTTACCCTTGCTTTTACCCTTAAGCTTACCCTTACCCTTACCCTTACCCTTACCCTTACCCTTACCCTTACCCTTACCGTAACCCTTACCCTTGCTTTTACCCTTAAGCTTACCCTTACCCTTACCCTTACCCTTACCCTTACCCTCACCCTTACCCTCACCCTTGCTTTTAACCTTAAGCTTACCCTTACCCTTACCCTTACCCTTACCCTTACCCTTGCTTTTACCCTTTAGCTTACCCTTACCCTTACCCTTACCCTTACCCTTACCCTTACCCTTACCCTTGCTTTTACCCTTAGGCTTACCCTTACCCTTACCCTTACCCTTACCCTTGCTTTTACCCTTAAGCTTACCCTTACCCTTACCCTTACCCTTACCCTTACCCTTACCCTTACCCTTACCCTTACCCTTACCCTTACCCTTACCCTTGCTTTTACCCTTAGGCTTACCCTTACCTTTACCCTTACCCTTACCCTTACCCTTACCCTTACCCTTACCCTTACCCTTACCCTTACCCTTACCCTTACCCTTGCTTTTACCCTTAAGCTTACCCTTACCCTTACCCTTACCCTTACCCTTACCCTTACCCTTACCCTTACCCTTACCCTTACCCTTACCCTTACTTTTACCCTTAAGCTTACCCTTACCCTTACCCTTACCCTTACCCTTACCCTTACCCTTACCCTTACCCTTACCCTTACCCTTGCTTTTACCCTTAAGCTTACCCTTACCCTTACCCTTAAGCTTACCCTTACCCTTACCTTTACCCTTACCCTTACCCTTACCCTTACCCTTACCCTTGCTTTTACCCTTAAGCTTACCCTTACCCTTACCCTTACCCTTACCCTTACCCTTGCTTTTACCCTTAAGCTTACCCTTACCCTTACCCTTACCCTTACCCTTAAGCTTACCCTTACCCTTACCCTTACCCTTACCCTTACCCTTACCCTTACCCTTACCCTTACCCTTACCCTTACCCTTACCCTTGCTTTTACCCTTAAGCTTACCCTTACCCTTACCCTTACCCTTACCCTTACCCTTAAGCTTACCCTTACCCTTACCCTTACCCTTACCCTTAACCTTGCTTTTACCCTTAAGCTTACCCTTACCCTTACCCTTACCCTTACCCTTAAGCTTACCCTTACCCTTACCCTTACCCTTACCCTTACCCTTACCCTTACCCTTACCCTTACCCTTGCTTTTACACTTAAGCTTACCCTTACCCTTACCCTTACCCTTACCCTTAAGCTTACCCTTACCCTTACCCTTACCCTTACCCTTACCCTTACCCTTACCCTTACCCTTACCCTTACCCTTACCCTTACCCTTACCCTTGCTTTTACCATTAAGCTTACCCTTACCCTTACCCTTACCCTTACCCTTACCCTTGCTTTTACCCTTGAGCTTACCCTTACCCTTACCCTTACCCTTACCCTTAAGCTTACCCTTACCCTTACCCTTACCCTTACCCTTAACCTTGCTTTTACCCTTAAGCTTACCCTTACCCTTACCCTTACCCTTACCCTTAAGCTTACCCTTACCCTTACCCTTACCCTTACCCTTACCCTTACCCTTACCCTTACCCTTACCCTTGCTTTTACCCTTAAGCTTACCCTTACCCTTACCCTTACCCTTACCCTTACCCTTACCCTTACCCTTACCCTTACCCTTACCCTTACCCTTAGGCTCACCCTTACCTTTACCCTTACCCTTGCTTTTACCCTTAAGCTTACCCTTACCCTTACCCTTTCCCTTACCCTTACCCTTACCCTTGCTTTTACCTTTAAGCTTACCCTTACCCTTACCCTTACCCTTACCCTTGCTTTTACCCTTAGGCTTACCCTTACCCTTACCCTTACCCTTACCCTTGCTTTTACCCTTAAGCTTACCCTTACCCTTACCCTTACCCTTACCCTTACCCTTACCCTTACCCTTACCCTTACCCTTACCCTTACCCTTACCCTTACCCTTACCTTTACCCTTACCCTTACCCTTACCCTTACCCTTACCCTTACCCTTACCCTTACCCTAGCTTTTACCCTTAAGCTTACCCTTACCCTTACCCTTACCCTTACCCTTACCCTTACCCTTACCCTCACCCTTGCTTTTACCCTTAAGCTTACCCTTACCCTTACCCTTACCCTTACCCTTACCCTTACCCTTACCCTTGCTTTTACCCTTAAGCTTACCCTTACCCTTACCTTTACCCTTACCCTTGCTTTTACCCTTAGGCTTACCCTTACCCTTACCCTTACCCTTACCCTTGCTTTAACCCTTAAGCTTACCCTTACCCTTACCCTTACCCTTACTCTTACCCTTACCCTTACCCTTACCCTTACCCTTACCCTTGCTTTTACCCTTAGGCTTACCCTTACCTTTACCCTTACCCTTACCCTTACCCTTACCCTTACCCTTACCCTTACCCTTACCCTTACCCTTGCTTTTACCCTTAAGCTTACCCTTACCCTTACCCTTACCCTTACCCTTACCCTTACCCTTACCCTTACCCTTGCTTTTACCCTTAAGCTTACCCTTACCCTTACCCTTACCCTTACCCTTACCCTTACCCTTACCCTTACCCTTACCCTTACCCTTACCCTTACCCTTACCCTTACCCTTGCTTTTACCCTTAAGCTTACCCTTACCCTTACCCTTACCCTTACCCTTAAGCTTACCCTTACCCTTACCCTTACCCTTACCCTTACCCTTACCCTTACCCTTACCCTTACTTTTACCCTTAAGCTTACCCTTACCCTTACCCTTACCCTTACCCTTACCCTTGCTTTTACCCTTACCCTTATCCTTACCCTTAAGCTTACCCTTACCCTTACCCTTACCCTTACCCTTACCCTTACCCTTACCCTTACCCTTACCCTTACCCTTACCCTTGCTTTTACCCTTAAGCTTACCCTTACCCTTACCCTTACCCTTACCCTTACCCTTTCCCTTGCTTTTACCCTTAGGCTTACCCTTAACTTTACCCTTACCCTTACCCTTACCCTTGCCCTTACCCTTACCCTTACCCTTACCCTTACCCTTACCCTTACCCTTGCTTTTACCCTTAAGCTTACCCTTACCCTTACCCTTACCCTTACCCTTACCCTTACCCTTACCCTTACCCTCACCCTTGCTTTTACCCTTAAGCTTACCCTTACCCTTACCCTTACCCTTACCCTTACCCTTACCCTTACCCTTACCCTTACCCTTACCCTTACCCTTACCCTTACCCTTACCCTTACCCTTACCCTTACCCTTACCCTTACCCTTGCTTTTACCCTTAAGCTTACCCTTACCCTTACCCTTACCCTTACCCTTACCCTTACCCTTACCCTTACCCTTACCCTTACCCTTACCTTTACCCTTACCCTTGCTTTTACCCTTAGGCTTACCCTTACCTTTACCCTTACCCTTACCCTTACCCTTACCCTTACCCTTACCCTTGCTTTTACCCTTAAGCTTACCCTTACCCTTACCCTTACCCTTACCCTTACCCTTACCCTTGCTTTTACCCTTAAGCTTACCCTTACCCTTACCCTTACCCTTACCCTTACCCTTGCTTTTACCCTTAGGCTTACCCTTACCCTTACCCTTACCCTTACCCTTAAGCTTACCCTTACCCTTACCCTTACCCTTACCCTTACCCTTACCCTTACCCTTACCCTTACCCTTGCTTTTACCCTTAAGCTTACCCTTACCCTTACCCTTACACTTACCCTTACCCTTACCCTAACCCTTACCCTTACCCTTACCCTTACCCTAACCCTTACCCTTACCCTTGCTTTTACCCTTAGGCTTACCCTTACCTTTACCCTTACCCTTACCCTTACCCTTAAGCTTACCCTTACCCTTACCCTTACCCTTACCCTTACCCTTACCCTTACCCTTACCCTTACCCTTACCCTTACCCTTACCCTTACCCTTACCCTTGCTTTTACCCTTAAGCTTACCCTTACCCTTACCCTTACACTTACCCTTACCCTTACCCTTACCCTTACCCTTACCCTTACCCTTACCCTTACCCTTACCCTTACCCTTACCCTTACCCTTACCCTTACCCTTGCTTTTACCCTTAAGCTTACCCTTACCCTTACCCTTACCCTTACCCTTACCCTTACCCTTACCCTTACCCTTACCCTTGCTTTTACCCTTAAGCTTACCCTTACCCTTACCCTTACCCTCACCCTTACCCTTACCCTTACCCTTGCTTATACCCTTAAGCTTACCCTTACCCTTACCCTTACCCTTACCCTTACCCTTACCCTTACCCTTACCCTTACCCTTACCCTTACCCTTACCCTTACCCTTACCCTTACCCTTGCTTTTACCCTTAGGCTTACCCTTACCTTTACCCTTACCCTTACCCTTACCCTTACCCTTGCTTATACCCTCAAGCTTACCCTTACCCTTACCCTTACCCTTACCCTTACCCTAACCCTTACCCTTGCTTTTACCCTTAAGCTTACCCTTACCCTTACCCTTACCCTTACCCTTACCCTTACCCTTACCCTTACCCTTACCCTTACCCTTACCCTTACCCTTGCTTTTACCCTTAAGCTTACCCTTACCCTTACCCTTACCCTTACCCTTACCCTTACCCTTACCCTTACCCTTACCCTTACCCTTACCCTTACCCTTACCCTTACCCTTACCCTTGCTTTTACCCTTAAGCTTACCCTTACCCTTGCTTTTACCCTAAGGCTTACCCTTACCTTTACCCTTACCCTTACCCTTACCCTTGCTTTTACCCTTAAGCTTACACTTACCCTTACCCTTACCTTTAACCTTACCCTTACCCTTGCTTTTACCATTAAGCTTACCCTTACCCTTACCCTTACCCTTACCCTTACCCTTACCCTTACCCTTACCCTTACCCTTACCCTTGCTTTTACCCTTACCCTTACCCTTGCTATTACCCTTAGGCTTACCCTTACCCTTACCCTTACCCTTACCCTTACCCTTACCCTTGCTTTTACCCTTAAGCTTACCCTTACCCTTACCCTCACCCTTACCCTTACCCTTACCCTTACCCTTACCCTTACCCTTGCTTTTACCCTTAAGCTTACCCTTACCCTTACCCTTACCCTTACCCTTACCCTTACCCTTACCCTTACCCTTACCCTTACCCTTACCCTTACCCTTACCCTTACCCTTGCTTTTACCCTTAAGCTTACCCTTACCCTTACCCTTACCCTTACCCTTACACTTACCCTTACCCTTACCCTTACCCTTACCCTTACCCTTACCCTTACCCTTGCTTTTACCCTTAAGCTTACCCTTACCCTTACCCTTACCCTTACCCTTACCCTTACCCTTACCCTTACCCTTACCCATACCCTTGCTTTTACCCTTAGGCTTACCCTTACCTTTACCCTTACCCTTACCCTTACCCTTACCCTTACCCTTACCCTTACCCTTACCCTTACCCTTGCTTTTACCCTTGAGCTTACCCTTACCCTTACCCTTACCCTTACCCTTACCCTTACCCTTACCCTTGCTTTTACCCTTAAGCTTACCCTTACCCTTACCCTTACCCTTACCCTTACCCTTGCTTTTACCCTTAGGCTTACCCTTACCCTTACCCTTACCCTTACCCTTACCCTTACCCTTACCCTTACCCTTACCCTTACCCTTACCCTTACCCTTACCCTTACCCTTACCCTTACCCTTACCCTCACCCTTGCTTTTACCCTTAAGCTTACCCTTACCCTTACCCTTACCCTTACCCTTACCCTTACCCTTACCCTTACCCTTACCCTCACCCTTACCCTTACCCTTACCCTTACCCTTACCCTTGCTTTTACCCTTAGGCTTACCCTTACCTTTACCCTTACCCTTACCCTTACCCTTACCCTTACCCTTACCCTTACCCTTACCCTTGCTTTTACCCTTAAGCTTACCCTTACTCTTACCCTTACCCTTACCCTTGCTTTTACCCTTAAGCTTACCCTTACCCTTACCCTTACCCTTACCCTTACCCTTACCCTTACCCTTACCCTTACCCTTACCCTTGCTTTTACCCTTAAGCTTACCCTTACCCTTACCCTTACCCTTACCCTTACCCTTGCTTTTACCCTTAAGCTTACCCTTACCCTTACCCTTACCCTTACCCTTACCCTTACCCTTACCCTTACCCTTACCCTTACCCTTACCCTTGCTTTTACCCTTAGGCTTACCCTTACCTTTACCCTTACCCTTACCCTTACCCTTACCCTTACCCTTACCCTTGCTTTTACCCTTAGGCTTACCCTTACCTTTACCCTTACCCTTACCCTTACCCTTACCCTTACCCTTACCCTTACCCTTACCCTTACCCTTACCCTTGCTTTTACCCTTGAGCTTACCCTTACCCTTACCCTTACCCTTACCCTTACCCTTACCCTTGCTTTTACCCTTAAGCTTACCCTTACCCTTACCCTTACCCTTACCCTTACCCTTACCCTTGCTTTTACCCTTAGGCTTACCCTTACCCTTACCCTTACCCTTACCCTTACCCTTACCCTTACCCTTACCCTTACCCTTACCCTTACCCTTACCCTTACCCTTACCCTTACCCTCACCCTTGCTTTTACCCTTAAGCTTACCCTTACCCTTACCCTTACCCTTACCCTTACCCTTACCCTTACCCTTACCCTTACCCTCACCCTTACCCTTACCCTTACCCTTACCCTTACCCTTGCTTTTACCCTTAGGCTTACCCTTACCTTTACCCTTACCCTTACCCTTACCCTTACCCTTACCCTTACCCTTACCCTTACCCTTGCTTTTACCCTTAAGCTTACCCTTACTCTTACCCTTACCCTTACCCTTGCTTTTACCCTTAAGCTTACCCTTACCCTTACCCTTACCCTTACCCTTACCCTTACCCTTACCCTTACCCTTGCTTTTACCCTTAAGCTTACCCTTACCCTTACCCTTACCCTTACCCTTACCCTTACCCTTGCTTTTACCCTTAAGCTTACCCTTACCCTTACCCTTACCCTTACCCTTACCCTTACCCTTACCCTTACCCTTACCCTTACCCTTACCCTTACCCTTGCTTTTACCCTTAGGCTTACCCTTACCTTTACCCTTACCCTTACCCTTACCCTTACCCTTACCCTTACCCTTGCTTTTACCCTTAAGCTTACCCTTACCCTTACCCTTACCCTTACCCTTACCCTTACCCTTGATTTTACCCTTAGGCTTACCCTTACCTTTACCCTTACCCTTACCCTTACCCTTACCCTTACCCTTACCCTTACCCTTACCCTTACCCTTACCCTTACCCTTACCCTTACCCTTGCTTTTACCCTTAAGCTTACCCTTACCCTTACCCTTACCCTTACCCTTACCCTTACCCTTACCCTTACCCTTACCCTTACCCTTACGCTTGCTTTTACCCTTAAGCTTACCCTTACCCTTACCCTTACCCTTACCCTTACCCTCACACTTACCCTTACCCTTACCCTTGCTTATACCCTTAAGCTTACCCTTACCCTTACCCTTACCCTTACCCTTACCCTTACCCTTACCCTTACCCTTACCCTTACCCTTACCCTTACCCTTACCCTTGCTTTTACCCTTAGGCTTACCCTTACCTTTACCCTTACCCTTACCCTTACCCTTACCCTTACCCTTACCCTTACCCTTACCCTTACCCTTGCTTTTACCCTTAAGCTTACCCTTACCCTTACCCTTACCCTTACCCTTACCCTAACCCTTACCCTTGCTTTTACCCTTTAGCTTACCATTACCCTTACCCTTACCCTTACCCTTACCCTTACCCTTACCCTTACCCTTACCCTTGCTTTTACCCTTAAGCTTACCTTTACCCTTACCCTTACCCTTACCCTTACCCTTACCCTTACCCTTACCCTTACCCTTACCCTTACCCTTGCTTTTACCCTTAAGCTTACCCTTAAACTTACCCTTACCCTTACCCTTACCCTTGCTTTTACCCTTAGGCTTACCCTTACCTTTACCCTTACCCTTACCCTTACCCTTACCCTTACCCTTACCCTTACCCTTACCCTTACCCTTACCCTTACCCTTGCTTTTACCCTTAAGCTTACCCTTACCCTTACCCTTACCCTTACCCTTACCCTTACCCTTGCTTTTACCCTTAAGCTTACCCTTACCCTTACCCTTACCCTTACCCTTACCCTTGCTTTTACCCTTAGGCTTACCCTTACCCTTACCCTTACCCTTACCCTTACCCTTGCTTTTACACTTAAGCTTACCCTTACCCTTACCCTTACTCTTACCCTTACCCTTACCCTTACCCTTACCCTTACCCTTACCCTTACCCTTACCCTTACCCTTACCCTTGCTTTTACCCTTAGGCTTACCCTTACCTTTACCCTTACCCTAACCCTTACCCTTACCCTTACCCTTACCCTTACCCTTGCTTTTAACCTTAAGCTTACCCTTACCCTTACCCTTACCCTTACCCTTACCCTTACCCCTACCCTTGCTTTTACCCTTAAGCTTACCCTTACCCTTACCCTTACCCTTACCCTTACCCTTACCCTTACCCTTACCCTTACCCTTACCCTTACCCTTACCCTTACCCTTACCCTTACCCTTGCTTTTACCCTTAAGCTTACCCTTACCCTTACCCTTACCCTTACCCTTACCCTTACCCTAACCCTTACCCTTGCTTTTACCCTTAAGCTTACCCTTACCCTTACCCTTACCCTTACCCTTACCCTTACCCTTACCTTTACCCTTACCCTTACCCTTACCCTTACCCTTACCCTTACCCTTACCCTTACCCTTACCCTTACCCTTACCCTTGCTTTTACCCTTAAGCTTACCCTTACCCTTACCCTTACCCTTACCCTTACCCTTACCCTTACCCTTACCCTTACCCTTACCCTTGCTTTTACCCTTAAGCTTACCCTTACCCTTACCCTTACCCTTACCCTTACCCTTACCCTTACCCTCGCTTTTACCCTCAGGCTTACCCTTACCTTTACCCTTACCCTTACCCTCACCCTTACCCTTACCCTTACCCTTACCCTTGCTTTTACCCTTAAGCTTACCCTTACCCTTACCCTTACCCTTACCCTTACCCTTACCCTTGCTTTTACCCTTAAGCTTACCCCTACCCTTACCCTTACCCTTACCCTTACCCTTGCTTTTTCCCTTAGGCTTACCCTTACCCTTACCCTTACCCTTACCCTTGCTTTTACCCTTAAGCTTACCCTTACCCTTACCCTTACTCTTACCCTTACCCTTACCCTTACTCTTACCCTTACCCTTACCCTTACCCTTACCCTTACCCTTACCCTTGCCCTTACCCTTACCCTTACCCTTACGCTTACCCTTGCTTTTACCCTTAGGCTTACCCTTACCTTTACCCTTACCCTAACCCTTACCCTTACCCTTACCCTAACCCTTACCCTTGCTTTTACCCTTAAGCTTACCCTTACCCTTACCCTTACCCTTACCCTTACCCTTACCCTTACCCTTACCCTTGCCTTTACCCTTAAGCTTACCCTTACTCTTACCCTTACCCTTACCCTTACCCTTACCCTTACCCTTACCCTTACCCTTACCCTTGCTTTTACCCTTAAGCTTACCCTTACCCTTACCCTTACCCTTACCATTACCCTTACCCTTACCCTTACCCTAACCCTTATCCTTGCTTTTACCCTTAGGCTTACCCTTACCTTTACCCTTACCCTTACCCTTACCGTTACCCTTGCTTTTACCCTTAAGCTTACCCTTACCCTTACCCTTACCCTTAAGCTTACCCTTACCCTTACCCTTACCCTTACCCTTACCCTTACCCTTACCCTTGCCCTTACCCTTACCCTTACCCTTACCCATGCTTTTACCCTTAAGCTTACCCTTACCCTTACCCTTACCCTTACCCTTACCCTTGCTTTTACCCTTAAGCTTAACCTTACCCTTACCCTCACCCTTACCCTTAAGCTTTCCCTTACCCTTACCCTTACCATTACCCTTACCCTTACCCTTACCCTTACCCTTACCCTTACCCTTACCCTTACCCTTGCTTTTACCCTTAAGCTTACCCTTACCCTTACCCTTACCCTTACCCTTATGCTTACCCTTACCCTTACCCTTACCCTTACCCTCACCCTTACCCTTACCCTTGCTTTTACCCTTAAGCTTACCCTTACCCTTACCCTTACCCTTACCCTTAAGCTTACCCTTACCCTTACCCTTACCCTTACCCTTACCCTTACCCTTGCTTTTACCCTTACCCTTACCCTTACCCTTACCCTTACCCTTAAGCTTACCCTTACCCTTACCCTTACCCTTACCCTTACCCTTACCCTTACCCTTACCCTTACCCTTACCCTTACCCTTAACCTTACCCTTGCTTTTACCCTTAAGCTTACCCTTACCCTTACCCTTACCCTTACCCTTGCTTTTACCATTAAGCTTACCCTTACCCTTACCCTTACCCTTACCCTTAAGCTTACCCTTACCCTTACCCTTACCCTTACCCTTACCCTTACCCTTACCCTTACCCTTACCCTTACCCTTACCCTTACCCTTGCTTTTACCCTTAAGCTTACCCTTACCCTTACCCTTAACCTTACCCTTACCCTCACCCTTACCCTTACCCTTACCCTTACCCTTACCCTTACCTTTACCCTTACCCTTGCTTTTACCCTTAAGCTTACCCTTACCCTTACCCTTACCCTTACCCTTACCTTTACCCTTACCCTTGCTTTTACCCTTAAGCTTACCCTTACCCTTACCCTTACCCTTACCCTTACCCTTACTCTTGCTTTTACCCTTAAGCTTACCCTTACCCTTACCTTTACCCTTACCCTTACCCTTGCTTTTACCCTTAGGCTTACCCTTACCCTTTCCCTTACCCTTACCCTTGCTTTTACCCTTAAGCTTACCCTTGCCCTTACCCTTACCCTTACCCTTACCCTTACCCTTACCCTTACCCTTACCCTTACCCTTACCCTTACCCTTACCCTTATCCTTACCCTTACCCTAACCCTTACCCTTACCCTTACCCTTACCCTTACCCTTGCTTTTACCCTTAGGCTTACCCTTACCTTTACCCTTACCCTTACCCTTACCCTTACCCTTACCCTTGCTTTTACCCTTAACCCTTACCCTTACCCTTACCCTTACCCTTACCCTTACCCTTACCCTTACCCTTACCCTTACCCTTACCCTTACCCTTACCCTTACCCTTACCCTTACCCTTACCCTTACCCTTGCTTTTACCCTTAAGCTTACCCTTACCCTTACCCTTACCCTTACCCTTACCCTTACCCTTACCCTTACCCTCACCCTTGCTTTTACCCTTAAGCTTACCCTTACCTTTACACTTACCCTTACCCTTACCCTTGCTTTTACCCTTAAGCTTACCCTTACCCTTACCCTTACCCTTACCCTTACCCTTGCTTTTACCCTTAGGCTTACCCTTACCCTTACCCTTACCCTTACCCTTGCTTTTACCCTTAAGCTTACCCTTACCCTTACCCTTACCCTTACTCTTACCCTTACCCTTACCCTTACCCTTACCCTTGCTTTTACCCTTAGGCTTACCCTTACCTTTACCCTTACCCTTACCCTTACCCTTACCCTTACCCTTACCCTTACCCTTACCCTTACCCTTACCCTTACCCTTGCTTTTACCCTTAAGCTTACCCTTACCCTCACCCTTACCCTTACCCTTACCCTTAACCTTACCCTTACCCTTGCTTTTACCCTTAAGCTCACCCTTACCCTTACCCTTACCCTCACCCTTACACTTACCCTTACCCTGACCCTAACCCTTGCTTGTACCCTTAAGCTTACCCTTACCCTTACCCTTACCCTTACCCTTAAGCTTACCCTTACCCTTACCCTTACCCTTACCCTTACCCTTACCCTTACCCTTGCTTTTACCCTTAAGCTTACCCTTACCCTTACCCTTACCCTTACCCTTGCTTATACCCTTAAGCTTACCCTTACCCTTACCCTTACCCTTACCCTTAAGCTTACCCTTACCCTTACCCTTACCCTTACCCTTACCCTTACCCTTACCCTTACCCTTGCTTTTACCTTTAAGCTTACCCTTACCCTTACCCTTACCTTTACCCTAACCCTTACCCTTAACCTTACCCTTACCCTTACCCTTACCCTTGCTTTTACCCTTAGGCTTACCCTTACCTTTACCCTTACCATTACCCTTACCCTTACCCTTACCCTTACCCTTACCCTTGCTTTTACCCTTAAGCTTACCCTTACCCTTACCCTTACCCTTACCCTTACCCTTACCATTACCCTTACCCTTACCCTTGCTTTTACCCTTAAGCTTACCCTTACCCTTACCCTTACCCTTACCCTTACCCTTACCCTTACCCTTACTTAGGGTAAGGGTAAGGGTAAGCTTAAGGGTAAAAGCAAGGGTAAGGGTAAGGGTAAGGGTAAGGGTAAGGGTAAGGGTAAGGGAAAGGGTAAGCTTAAGGGTAAGGGTAAGGGTAAGGGTAAGGGTAAGCTTAAGGGTAAAAGCAAGGGTAAGGGTAAGGGTAAGGGTAAGGGTAAGGGTAAGCTTAAGGGTAAGGGTAAGGGTAAGGGTAAGGGTAAGCTTAAGGGTAAAAGCAAGGGTAAGGTTAAGGGTAAGGGTAAGGGTAAGGGTAAGGGTAAGGGTAAGCTTAAGGGTAAGGGTAAGGGTAAGGGTAAGGGTAAGCTTAAGGGTAAAAGCAAGGGTAAGGGTAAGGGTAAGGGTAAGGTTAAGGGTAAGGGTAAGGGTAAGGGTAAGGGTAAGGGTAAGGGTAAGGGTAAGGGTAAGGGTAAGCTTAAGGGTAAGGGTAAGGGTAAGGGTAAGCTTAAGGGTAAAAGCAAGGGTAAGGGTAAGGGTAAGGGTAAGGGTAAGGGTAAGCTTAAGGGTAAAAGCAAGGGTAAGGGTAAGGGTAAGGGTAAGGGTAAGGGTAAGGGTAAGGGTAAGGGTAAGGGTAAGGATAAGGGTAAGCTTAAGGGTAAGGGTAAGGGTAAGGGTAAGCTTAAGGGTAAAAGCAAGGGTAAGGGTAAGGGTAAGGGTAAGGGTAAGGGTAAAGGTAAGGGTAAGCCTAAGGGTAAAAGCAAGGGTAAGGGTAAGGGTAAGGGTAAGGGTAAGGGTAAGGGTAAGGGTAAGGGTAAGGGTAAGGGTAAGGGTAAGGGTAAGGGTAAGCTTAAGGGTAAAAGCAAGGGTAAGGGTAAGGGTAAGGGTAAGGGTAAGGGTAAGGGTAAGGGTAAGGGTAAGGGTAAGGGTAAGGGTAAGGGTAAGGGTAAGGGTAAGGGTAAGCTTAAGGGTAAAAGCAAGGGTAAGGGTAAGGGTAAGGGTAAGGGTAAGGGTAAGGGTAAGGGTAAGGGTAAGGGTAAGGGTAAGGGTAAGGGTAAGCTTAAGGGTAAAAGCAAGGGTAAGGGTAAGGGTAAGGGTAAGGGTAAGGGTTAGGGTAAGGGTAAAGGTAAGGGTAAGCCTAAGGGTAAAAGCAAGGGTAAGGGTAAGGGTAAGGGTAAGGGTAAGGGTAAGGGTAAGGGTAAGGGTAAGGGTAAGAGTAAGGGTAAGGGTAAGGGTAAGCTTAAGGGTAAAAGCAAGGGTAAGGGTAAGGGTAAGGGTAAGCCTAAGGGTAAAAGCAAGGGTAAGGGTAAGGTTAAGGGTAAGGGTAAGGGTAAGCTTAAGGGTAAAACCAAGGGTAAGGGTAAGGGTAAGGGTAAGGGTAAGGGTAAGCTTAAGGGTAAAAGCAAGGGTAAGGGTAAGGGTGAGGGTAAGGGTAAGGGTAAGGGTAAGGGTAAGGGTAAAGGTAAGGGTAAGCCTAAGAGTAAAAGCAAGGGTAAGGGTAAGGGTAAGGGTAAGGGTAAGGGTAAGGGTAAGGGTAAGGGTAAGGGTAAGGGTAAGGGTAAGCTTAAGGGTAAAAGCAAGGGTAAGGATAAGGGTAAGGGTAAGGGTAAGGGTAAGGGTAAGGGTAAGGGTAAGGGTAAGGGTAAGGGTAAGGGTAAGCTTAAGGGTAAAAGCAAGGGTAAGGGTTAGGGTAAGGGTAAGGGTAAGGGTAAGGGTAAGGGTAAGGGTAAGGGTAAGGGTAAGGGTAAGGGTAAGGGTAAGGGTAAGGGTAAGGGTAAGGGTAAGGGTAAGGGTAAGCTTAAGGGTAAAAGCAAGGATAAGGGTTAGGGTAAGGGTAAGGGTAAGGGTAAGGGTAAGGGTAAGCTTAAGGGTAAAAGCAAGGGTAAGGGTAAGGGTAAGGGTAAGGGTAAGGGTAAGGGTAAGGGTAAGGGTAAGGGTAAAGGTAAGGGTAAGCCTAAGGGTAAAAGCAAGGGTAAGGGTAAGGGTAAGGGTAAGGGTAAGGGTAAGGGTAAGGGTAAGGGTAAGGGTAAGGGTAAGGGTAAGGGTAAGGGTAAGGGTAAGCTTAAGGGTATAAGCAAGGGTAAGGGTAAGGGTAAGGGTGAGGGTAAGGGTAAGGGTAAGGGTAAGGGTAAGGGTAAGGGTAAGCTTAAGGGTAAAAGCAAGGGTAAGGGTAAGGGTAAGGGTAAGGGTAAGGGTAAGGGTAAGGGTAAGCTTAAGGGTAAAAGCAAGGGTAAGGGTAAGGGTAAGGGTAAGGGTAAGGGTAAGGGTAAGGGTAAGGGTAAGGGTAAGGGTAAGGGTAAGGGTAAAGGTAAGGTTAAGCCTAAGGGTAAAAGCAAGGGTAAGGGTAAGGGTAAGGGTAAGGGTAAGGGTAAGGGTAAGGGTAAGGGTAAGGGTAAGGGTAAGGGTAAGGGTAAGGGTAAGGGTAAGGGTAAGGGTAAGGGTAAGCTTAAGGGTAAAAGCAAGGGTAAGGGTAAAGGTAAGGGTAAGGGTAAGGGTAAGGGTAAGGGTAAGGTAAGCTTAAGGGTAAAAGCAAGGGTAAGGGTAAAAGTAAGGGTAAAGGTAAGGGTAAGGGTAAGGGTAAGGGTAAGGGTAAAGGTAAGGGTAAGCCTAAGGGTCAAAGCAAGGGTAAGGGTAAAGGTAAGGGTGAGGGTAAGGGTAAGGGTAAGGGTAAGGGTAAGGGTAAGCTTAAGGGTAAAAGCAAGGGTAAGGGTAAGGGTAAGGGTAAGGGTAAGGGTAAGCTTAAGGGTAAAAGCAAGGGTAAGGGTAAGGGTAAGGGTAAAGGTAAGGGTAAGGGTAAGGGTAAGGGTAAGGGTAAAGGTAAGGGTAAGCCTAAGGGTCAAAGCAAGGGTAAGGGTAAAGGTAAGGGTAAGGGTAAGGGTAAGGGTAAGGGTAAGGGTAAGGGTAAGGGTAAGCTTAAGGGTAAAAGCAAGGGTAAGGGTAAGGGTAAGGGTAAGGGTAAGGGTAAGGGTAAGGGTAAGCTTAAGGGTAAGGGTAAGGGTAAGGGTATGGGTAAGCCTAAGGGTAAAAGCAAGGGTAAGTGTAAGGGTAAGGGTAAGGGTAAGGGTAAGCTTACCCTTACCCTTACCCTTACCCTTACCCTTACCCTTACCCTTACCCTTACCCTTACCCTTACCCTTACCCTTACCCTCACCATTGCTTTTACCCTTAAGCTTACCCTTACCCTTACCCTTACCCTTACCCTTACCCTTACCCTTGCTTTTACCCTTAAGCTTACCCTTACCCTTACCCTTACCCTTACCCTTACCCTTGCTTTTACCCTTAGGCTTACCCTTACCCTTACCCTTACCCTTACCCTTGCTTTTACCCTTAAGCTTACCCTTACCCTTACCCTTACCCTTACTCTTACCCTTACCCTCACCCTTACCCTTACCCTTGCTTTTACCCTTAGGCTTACCCTTACCTTTACCCTTACCCTTACCCTTACCCTTACCCTTACCCTTACCCTTACCCTTACCCTTACCCTTACCCTTAATCTTGCTTTTACCCTTAAGCTTACCCTTACCCTTACCCTTACCCTTACCCTTACCCTTATCCTTACCCTTACCCTTACCCTTGCTTTTACCCTTAAGCTCACCCTTACCCTTACCCTTACCCTTACCCTTACCCTTACCCTTACTCTTACCCTTACCCTTGCTTTTACCCTTAAGCTTACCCTTACCCTTACCCTTACCCTTACCCTTAAGCTTACCCTTACCCTTACCCTTACCCTTACCCTTACCCTTACCCTTACCCTTGCTTTTACCCTTAAGCTTACCCTTACCCTTACCCTTACCCTTACCCTTACCCTTGCTTTTTCCCTTAAGCTTACCCTTACCCTTACCCTTACCCTTACCCTTACCCTTAAGCTTACCCTTACCCTTACCCTTACCCTTACCCTTACCCTTACCCTTACCCTTGCTTTTACCCTTAAGCTTACCCTTACCCTTACCCTTACCCTTACCCTTACCCTTACCCTTACCCTTACCCTTACCCTTACCCTTACCCTTACCCTTACCCTTACCCTTACCCTTACCCTTGCTTTTACCCTTAGGCTTACCCTTACCTTTACCCTTACCATTACCCTTACCCATACCCTTACCCTTACCCTTACCCTTACCCTTGCTTTTACCCTTAAGCTTACCCTTACCCTTACCCTTACCCTTTCCCTTACCCTTACCCTTACCCTTACCCTTACCCTTACCCTTACCCTTACCCTTACCCTTACCCTTACCCTTGCTTTTACCCTTAAGCTTACCCTTACCCTTACCCTTACCCTTACCCTTACCCTTACCCTTACCCTTTGTTTTACCCTTAAGCTTACCCTTACCCTTACTCTTACCCCTACCCTTACCCTTACCCTTACCCTTACCCTTACCCTTACCCTTACCCTTGCTTTTACCCTTAGGCTTACCCTCACCTTTACCCTTACCCTTACCCTTACCCTTACCCTTACCCTTACCCTTACCTTTGCTTTTACCCTTAAGCTTACCCTTACCCTTACCCTTAGCCTTACCCTTACCCTTGCTTTTACCCTTAAGCTTACCCTTACCCTTACCCTTACCCTTACCCTTACCCTTGCTTTTACCCTTAGGCTTACCCTTACCCTTACCCTTACCCTTACCCTTAAGCTTACCCTTACCCTTACCCTTACCCTTACCCTTACCCTTACCCTTACCCTTACCCTTACCCTTACCCTTACCCTTACCCTTACCCTTGCTTTTACCCTTAAGCTTACCCTTACCCTTACCCTTACCCTTACCCTTACCCTTACCCTTACCCTTACCCTTACCCTTACCCTTACCCTTACCCTTACCCTTACCCTTACTTAGGGTAAGGGTAAGGGTAAGCTTAAGGGTAAAAGCAAGGGTAAGGGTAAGGGTAAGGGTAAGGGTAAGGGTAAGGGTAAGCTTAAGGGTAAGGGTAAGGGTAAGGGTAAGCTTAAGGGTAAAAGCAAGGGTAAGGGTAAGGGTAAGGGTAAGGGTAAGGGTAAGCTTAAGGGTAAGGGTAAGGGTAAGGGTAAGCTTAAGGGTAAAAGCAAGGGTAAGGTTAAGGGTAAGGGTAAGGGTAAGGGTAAGGGTAAGGGTTAGCTTAAGGGTAAGGGTAAGGGTAAGGGTAAGGGTAAGCTTAAGGGTAAAAGCAAGGGTAAGGGTAAGGGTAAGGGTAAGGGTAAGGGTAAGGGTAAGGGTAAGGGTAAGGGTAAGGGTAAGGGTAAGGGTAAGGGTAAGGGTAAGGGTAAGCTTAAGGGTAAGGGTAAGGGTAAGGGTAAGCTTAAGGGTAAAAGCAAGGGTAAGGGTAAGGGTAAGGGTAAGGGTAAGGGTAAGCTTAAGGGTAAAAGCAAGGGTAAGGGTAAGGGTAAGGGTAAGGGTAAGGGTAAGGGTAAGGGTAAGGGTAAGGGTAAGGGTAAGGGTAAGGGTAAGGGTAAGGGTAAGGGTAAGGGTAAGGGTAAGGGTAAGCTTAAGGGTAAGGGTAAGGGTAAGGGTAAGCTTAAGGGTAAAAGCAAGGGTAAGGGTAAGGGTAAGGGTAAGGGTAAGGGTAAAGGTAAGGGTAAGCCTAAGGGTAAAAGCAAGGGTAAGGGTAAGGGTAAGGGTAAGGGTAAGGGTAAGGGTAAGGGTAAGGGTAAGGGTAAGGGTAAGGGTAAGGGTAAGGGTAAGGGTAAGGGTAAGCTTAAGGGTAAAAGCAAGGGTAAGGGTAAGGGTAAGGGTAAGGGTAAGGGTAAGGGTAAGGGTAAGGGTAAGGGTAAGCTTAAGGGTAAAAGCAAGGGTTAGGGTAAGGGTAAGGGTAAGGGTAAGGGTAAGGGTAAGGGTAAGGGTAAGGGTAAGGGTAAGGGTAAGGGTAAGGGTAAAGGTAAGGGTAAGGGTAAGCTTAAGGGTAAAAGCAAGGGTAAGGGTAAGGGTAAGGGTAAGGGTAAGGGTAAGGGTAAGGGTAAGGGTAAGGGTAAGGGTTAGGGTAAGGGTAAAGGTAAGGGTAAGCCTAAGGGTAAAAGCAAGGGTAAGGGTAAGGGTAAGGGTAAGGGTAAGGGTAAGGGTAAGGGTAAGGGTAAGGGTAAGGGTAAGAGTAAGGGTAAGGGTAAGGGTAAGCTTAAGGGTAAAAGCAAGGGTAAGGGTAAGGGTAAGGGTAAGGGTAAGCCTAAGGGTAAAAGCAAGGGTAAGGGTAAGGTTAAGGGTAAGGGTAAGGGTAAGCTTAAGGGTAAAAGCAAGGGTAAGGGTAAGGGTAAGGGTAAGGGTAAGGGTAAGCTTAAGGGTAAAAGCAAGGGTAAGGGTAAGGGTGAGGGTAAGGGTAAGGGTAAGGGTAAGGGTAAAGGTAAGGGTAAGCCTAAGAGTAAAAGCAAGGGTAAGGGTAAGGGTAAGGGTAAGGGTAAGGGTAAGGGTAAGGGTTAGGGTAAGGGTAAGCTTAAGGGTAAAAGCAAGGGTAAGGATAAGGGTAAGGGTAAGGGTAAGGGTAAGGGTAAGGGTAAGGGTAAGGGTAAGGGTAAGGGTAAGGGTAAGGGTAAGTGTAAGGGTAAGGGTAAGCTTAAGGGTAAAAGCAAGGGTAAGGGTGAGGGTAAGGGTAAGGGTAAGGGTAAGGGTAAGGGTAAGGGTAAGGGTAAGCTTAAGGGTAAAAGCAAGGGTAAGGGTAAGGGTAAGGGTAAGGGTAAGGGTAAGGGTAAGGGTAATGGTAAGGGTAAAGGTAAGGGTAAGCCTAAGGGTAAAAGCAAGGGTAAGGGTAAGGGTAAGGTTAAGGGTAAGGGTTAGGGTAAGGGTAAGGGTAAGGGTAAGGGTAAGCTTAAGGGTAAAAGCAAGGGTAAGGGTAAGGGTAAGGGTAAGGGTAAGGGTAAGGGTAAGGGTAAGCTTAAGGGTAAGGGTAAGGGTAAGGGTAAGGGTAAGCTTAAGGGTAAAAGCAAGGGTAAGGGTAAGGGTAAGGGTAAGGGTAAGGGTAAGCTTAAGGGTAAAAGCAAGGGTAAGGGTAAGGGTAAGGGTAAGGGTAAGGGTAAGGGTAAGGGTAAGGGTAAGCTTAAGGGTAAGGGTAAGGGTAAGGGTAAGGGTAAGCTTAAGGGTACAAGCAAGGGTAAGGGTCAGGGTAAGGGTAAGTGTAAGGGTAAGGGTAAGGGTAAGGGTAAGGGTGAGCTTAAGGGTAAAAGCAAGGGTAAGGGTAAGGTTAAGGGTAAGGGTAAGGGTAAGGGTAAGGGTAAGGGTTAGCTTAAGGGTAAAAGCAAGGGTAAGGGTAAGGGTAAGGGTAAGGGTTAGGGTAAGGGTAAGGATAAGGGTAAGGGTAAAGGTAAGGGTAAGCCTAAGGGTAAAAGCAAGGGTAAGGGTAAGGGTAAGGGTAAGGGTAAGAGTAAGGGTAAGGGTAAGGGTAAGGGTAAGCTTAAGGGTAAAAGCAAGGGTAAGGGTAAGGGTAAGGGTAAGGGTAAGCCTTAGGGTAAAAGCAAGGGTAAGGGTAAGGGTAAGGGTATGGGTAAGGGTAAGCTTAAGGGTAAAAGCAAGGGTAAGGGTAAGGGTAAGGGTAAGGGTAAGGGTAAGGGTAAGCTTAAGGGTAAAAGCAAGGGTGAGGGTAAGGGTAAGGGTAAGGGTAAGGGTAAGGGTAAGGGTAAGGGTAAGGGTAAGCTTAAGGGTAAAAGCAAGGGTAAGGGTAAGGGTAAGGGTAAGGGTAAGGGTAAGGGTAAGGGTAAGGGTAAGCTTAAGGGTAAAAGCAAGGGTAAGGGTAAGGGTAAGGGTAAGGGTAAGGGTAAAGGTAAGGGTAAGCCTAAGGGTAAAAGCAAGGGTAAGGGTAAGGGTAAGGGTAAGGGTAAGGGTTAGGGTAAGGGTAAGGATAAGGGTAAGGGTAAGGGTAAGGGTAAGGGTAAGGGTAAGGGTAAGGGTAAGGGTAAGGGTAAGGGTAAGGGTAAGGGTAAGGGTAAGCTTAAGGGTAAAAGCAAGGGTAAGGGTAAGGGAAAGGGTAAGGGTAAGCCTAAGGGTAAAAGCAAGGGTAAGGGTAAGGGTAAGGGTAAGGGTAAGGGTAAGCTTAAGGGTAAAAGCAAGAGTAAGGGTAAGGGTAAGTGTAAGGGTAAGGGTAAGGGTAAGCTTAAGGGTAAAAGCAAGGGTAAGGGTAAAGGTAAGGGTAAGGGTAAGGGTAAGGGTAAGGGTAAGGGTAAGGGTAAGGGTAAGGGTAAAGGTAAGGGTAAGCCTAAGGGTATAAGCAAGGGTAAGGGTAAGGGTAAGGGTAAGGGTAAGGGTAAGGTTAAGGGTAAGGGTAAGGGTAAGCTTAAGGGTAAAAGCAAGGGTAAGGGTAAGGGTAAGGGTAAGGGTAAGGGTAAGGGTAAGGGTAAGGGTAAGGGTAAGGGTAAGGGTAAGGGTAAGCTTAAGGGTAAAAGCAAGGGTAAGGGTAAGGGTAAGGGTAAGGGTAAGGGTAAGGGTAAGGGTAAGCTTAAGGGTAAAAGCAAGGGTAAGGGTAAGGGTAAGGGTAAGGGTAAGGGTAAGGGTGAGGGTAAGGGTAAAGGTAAGGGTAAGCCTAAGGGTAAAAGCAAGGGTAAGGGTAAGGGTAAGGGTAAGGGTAAGGGTAAGGGTAAGGGTAAGGGTAAGGGTAAGGGTAAGGGTAAGGGTAAGGGTAAGAGTAAGGGTAAGGGTAAGGGTAAGAGTAAGGGTAAGGGTAAGGGTAAGCTTAAGGGTAAAAGCAAGGGTAAGGGTAAGGGTAAGTGTAAGGGTAAGCCTAAGGGTAAAAGCAAGGGTAAGGGTAAGGGTAAGGGTAAGGGTAAGGGTAAGCTTAAGGGTAAAAGCAAGGGTAAGGGTAAGGGTAAGGGTAAGGGTAAGGGTAAGGGTAAGCTTAAGGGTAAAAGCAAGGGTAAGGGTAAGGGTAAGGGTAAGGGTAAGGGTAAGGGTAAGGGTAAAGGTAAGGGTAAGCCTAAGGGTAAAAGCGAGGGTAAGGGTAAGGGTAAGGGTAAGGGTAAGGGTAAGGGTAAGCTTAAGGGTAATAGCAAGGGTAAGGGTAAGGGTAAGGGTAAGGGTAAGGGTAAGGTTAAGGGTAAGGGTAAGGGTAAGGGTAAGCTTAAGGGTAAAAGCAAGGGTAAGGGTAAGGGTAAGGGTAAGGGTAAGGGTAAGGGTAAGGGTAAGGGTAAAGGTAAGGGTAAGGGTAAGGGTAAGGGTAAGGGTAAGTGTAAGGGTAAGCTTAAGGGTAAAAGCAAGGGTAAGGGTTAGGGTAAGGGTAAGGGTAAGGGTAAGGGTAAGGGTAAGCTTAAGGGTAAAAGCAAGGGTAAGGGTAAGGGTAAGGGTAAGGGTAAGGGTAAGGGTAAGGGTAAGGGTAAGGGTAAGGGTAAGGGTAAGGGTAAGGGTAAGGGTAAGGGTAAGGGTAAGCTTAAGGGTAAAAGCAAGGGTAGGGGTAAGGGTATGGGTAAGGGTAAGGGTAAGGGTAAGGGTAAGCTTAAGGTAAAAGCAAGGGTAGGGTAAGGGTAAGGGTAAGGGTAAGGGTAAGGGTAAGGGTAAAGGTAAGGGTAAGGCTAAGGGTAAGCAAGGGTAAGGGTAAGGGTAAGGTAAGGGTAAGGGTAAGGGTAAGGGTAAGGGTAAGGGTAAGGGTAAGAGTAAGGGTAAGGGTAAGGGTAAGCTTAAGGGTAAAAGCAAGGGTAAGGGTAAGGGTAAGGGTAAGGGTAAGCCTAAGGGTAAGCAAGGTAAGCAAGGGTAAGGGTAAGGGTAAGGGTAAGGGTAAGGGTAAGCTTAAGGGTAAAAGCAAGGGTAAGGGTAAGGGTAAGGGTAAGGGTAAGGGTAAGGGTAAGCTTAAGGGTAAAAGCAAGGGTAAGGGTAAGGGTAAGGGTAAGGGTAAGGGTAAGGGTAAGGGTAAGGGTAAGGGTAAAGGTAAGGGTAAGCCTAAGGGTAAAAGCAAGGGTAAGGGTAAGGGTAAGGGTAAGTTTAAGGGTAAGCTTAAGGGTAAAAGCAAGGGTAAGGGTAAGGGTAAGGGTAAGGGTAAGGGTAAGGGTAAGGGTAAGGGTAAGGGTAAGGGTAAGCTTAAGGGTAAAAGCAAGGGTAAGGGTAAGGGTAAGGGTAAGGGTAAGGGTAAGGGTAAGGGTAAGGGTAAGGGTAATGGTAAGCTAAAGGGTAAAAGCAAGGGTAAGGGTTAGGGTAAGGGTAAGGGTAAGGGTAAGGGTAAGGGTAAGCTTAAGGGTAAAAGCAAGGGTAAGGGTAAGGGTAAGGGTAAGGGTAAGGGTAAGGGTAAGGGTAAGGGTAAAGGTAAGGGTAAGCCTAAGGGTAAAAGCAAGGGTAAGGGTAAGGGTAAGGGTAAGGGTAAGGGTAAGGGTAAGGGTAAGGGTAAGGGTAAGGGTAAGGGTAAGGGTAAGGGTAAGGGTAAGCTTAAGGGTATAAGCAAGGGTAAGGGTAAGGGTAGGGGTGAGGGTAAGGGTAAGGGTAAGGGTAAGGGTAAGGGTAAGGGTAAGCTTAAGGGTAAAAGCAAGGGTAAGGGTAAGGGTAAGGGTAAGGGTAAGGGTAAGGGTAAGGGTAAGCTTAAGGGTAAAAGCAAGGGTAAGGGTAAGGGTAAGGGTAAGGGTAAGGGTAAGGGTAAGGGTAAGGGTAAGGGTAAGGGTAAGGGTAAGGGTAAGGGTAAGGGTAAAGGTAAGGGTTAGCCTAAGGGTAAAATCAAGGGTAAGGGTAAGGGTAAGGGTAAGGGTAAGGGTAAGGGTAAGGGTAAGCTTAAGGGTAAAAGCAAGGGTAAGGGTAAGCGTAAGGGTAAGGGTAAGGGTAAGGGTAAGGGTAAGGGTAAAGGTAAGGGTAAGCCTAAGGGTAAAAGCAAGGGTAAGGGTAAGGGTAAGGGTAAGGGTAAGGGTAAGGGTAAGGGTAAGGGTAAGGGTAAGGGTAAGGGTAAGGGTAAGGGTAAGGGTAAGGGTAAGCTTAAGGGTAAAAGCAAGGGTAAGGGTAAGGGTAAGGGTAAGGGTAAGGGTAAGGGTAAGCTTAAGGGTAAAAGCAAGGGTAAGGGTAAGGGTAAGGGTAAGGGTAAGGGTAAGGGTAAGGGTAAGGGTAAGCTTAAGGGTAAAAGCAAGGGTAAGGGTAAGGGTAAGGGTAAGGGTAAGCTTAAGGGTAAAAGACAGGGTAAGGGTAAGGGTAAGGGTAAGGGTAAGGGTAAGGGTAAGGGTAAAGGTAAGGGTAAGCCTAAGGGTAAAAGCAAGGGTAAGGGTAAGGGTAAGGGTAAGGGTAAGGGTAAGGGTAAGGGTAAGGGTAAGCTTAAGGGTAAAAGCAAGGGTGAGGGTAAGGGTAAGGGTAAGGGTAAGGGTAAGGGTAAGGGTAAGGGTAAGGGTAAGGGTAAGGGTAAGGGTAAGGGTAAGCCTAAGGGTAAAAGCAAGGGTAAGGGTAAGGGTAAGGGTAAGCTTAAGGGTAAAAGCAAGGGTAAGGGTAAGGGTAAGGGTAAGGGTAAGGGTAAGGGTAAGCTTAAGGGTAAAAGCAAGGGTAAGGGTAAGGGTAAGGGTAAGGGTAAGGGTAAGGGTAAGGGTAAGGGTAAGGGTAAGGGTAAGGGTAAAGGTAAGGGTAAGCCTAAGGGTAAAAGCAAGGGTATGGGTAAGGGTAAGGGTAAGGGTAAGGGTAAGGGTAAGGGTAAGGGTAAGGGTAAGGGTAAGGGTAAGGGTAAGGGTAAGGGTAAGCTTAAGGGTAAAAGCAAGGGTAAGGGTAAGGGTAAGGGTAAGGGTAAGGGTAAGGGTAAGGGTAAGGGTAAGAATAAGGGTAAGGGTAAGGGTAAGGGTAAGGGTAAGCTTAAGGGTAAAAGCAAGGGTAAGGGTAAGGGTAAGGGTAAGGGTAAGGGTAAGGGTAAGGGTAAGGGTAAGGGTAAGGGTAAGGGTAAGGGTAAGGGTAAGGGTAAGGGTAAGGGTAAGGGTAAGCTTAAGGGTAAAAGCAAGGGTAAGGGTAAGGGTAAGGGTAAGGGTAAGGGTAAGGGTAAGGGTAAGGGTAAGGGTAAGGGTAAGGGTAAGGATAAGGGTAAGGGTAAGGGTAAGCTTAAGGGTAAAAGCAAGGGTAAGGGTAAGGGTAAGGGTAAGGGTAAGGGTAAGGTTAAGGGTAAGGGTAAGGGTAAGCCTAAGGGTAAAAGCAAGGGTAAGGGTAAGGGTAAAAGCAAGGGTAAGGGTAAGGGTAAGGGTAAGGGTAAGGGTAAGGGTAAGGGTAAGGGTAAGCTTAAGGGTAAAAGCAAGGGTAAGGGTAAGGGTAAGGGTAAGGGTAAGGGTAAGTGTAAGCTTAAGGGTAAAAGCAAGGGTAAGGGTAAGGGTAAGGGTAAAGGTAAGGGTAAGCCTTAGGGTAAAAGCAAGGGTAAGGGTAAGGGTAAGGGTAAGGGTAAGGGTAAGGGTAAGGGTAAGGGTAAGGGTAAGGGTAAGGGTAAGGGTAAGCTTAAGGGTAAAAGCAAGGGTAAGGGTAAGGGTAAGGGTAAGGGTAAGGGTAAGGGTGAGGGTAAGGGTAAGGGTAAGGGTAAGGGTAAGGGTAAGCTTAAGGGTAAAAGCAAGGGTAAGGGTAAGGGTAAGGGTAAGGGTAAGGGTAAGGGTAAGGGTAAGGGTAAGGGTAAGGGTAAGGGTAAGGGTAAGCTTAAGGGTAAAAGCAAGGGTAAGGGTTAGGGTAAGGGTAAGGGTAAGGGTAAGGGTAAGCTTGAGGGTAAAAGCAAGGGTAAGGGTAAGGGTAAGGGTAAAGGTAAAGGTAAGGGTAAGCCTAAGGGTAAAAGCAAGGGTAAGGGTAAGGGTAAGGGTAAGGGTAAGGGTAAGGGTAAGGGTAAGGGTAAGGGTAAGGGTAAGGGTAAGGGTAAGGGTAAGCTTAAGGGTATAAGCAAGGGTAAGGATAAGGGTAAGGGTGAGGGTAAGGGTAAGGGTAAGGGTAAGCTTAAGGGTAAAAGCAAGGGTAAGGGTAAGGGTAAGGGTAAGGGTAAGGGTAAGGGTAAGCTTAAGGGTAAAAGCAAGGGTAAGGGTAAGGGTAAGGGTAAGGGTAAGGGTAAGGGTAAGGGTAAGGGTAAGGGTAAGGGTAAGGGTAAGGGTAAGGGTAAAGGTTAGGGTAAGCCTAAGGGTAAAAGCAAGGGTAAGGGTAAAGGTAAGGGTAAGGGTAAGGGTAAGGGTAAGGGTAAGGGTAAGGGTAAGGGTAAGGGTAAGGGTAAGCTTAAGGGTAAAAGCAAGGGTAAGGGTAAGGGTAAGGGTAAGGGTAAGCCTAAGGGTAAAACAAGGGTAAGGGTAAGGGTAAGGGTAAGGGTAAGAGTAAGCTTAAGGGTAAAAGCAAGGGTAAGGGTAAGGGTAAGGGTGAGGGTAAGGGTAAGCTTAAGGGTTAAAGCAAGGGTAAGGGTAAGGGTAAGGGTAAGGGTAAGGGTAAAGGTAAGGGTAAGCCTAAGGGTAAAAGCAAGGGTAAGGGTAAGGGTAAGGGTAAGGGTAAGGGTAAGGGTAAGGGTAAGGGTAAGGGTAGGGGTAAGGGTAAGGGTAAGGGTAAGGGTAAGCTTAAGGGTAAAAGCAAGGGTAAGGGTAAGGGTAAGGGTAAGGGTAAGGGTAAGGGTAAGGGTAAGGGTAAGGGTAAGGGTAAGGGTAAGGGTAAGGGTAAGGGTAAGCTTAAGGGTAAAAGCAAGGGTAAGGGTAAGGGTAAGGGTGAGGGTAAGGGTAAGGGTAAGGGTAAGGGTAAGCTTAAGGGTAAAAGCAAGGGTAAGGGTAAGGGTAAGGGTAAGGGTAAGGGTAAGGGTAAGGGTAAGGGTAAGGCTAAGCTTAAGGGTAAAAGCAAGGGTAAGGGTAAGGGTAAGGGTAAGGGTAAGGGTAAGGGTAAGGGTAAGGGTAAGGGTAAGGGTAAAGGTAAGGGTAAGCCTAAGTGTAAAAGCAAGGGTAAGGGTAAGGGTTAGGGTAAGGGTAAGGGTAAGGGTAAGGGTAAGGGTAAGGGTAAGGGTAAGGGTAAGTGTAAGGGTAAGTGTAAGGGTAAGGGTAAGGGTAAGCTTAAGGGTAAAAGCAAGGGTAAGGGTAAGGGTAAGGGTAAGGGTAAGGGTAAGGGTAAGGGTAAGGGTAAGGGTAAGGGTAAGGGTAAGGGTAAGCTTAAGGGTAAGGGTAAGGGTAAGGGTAAAGGTAAGGGTAAGCCTAAGGGTAAAAGCAAGGGTAAGGGTAAGGGTTAGGGTAAGGGTAAGGGTAAGGGTAAGGGTAAGGGTAAGGGTAAGTGTAAGGGTAAGGGTAAGGGTAAGCTTAAGGGTAAAAGCAAGGGTAAGGGTAAGGGTAAGGGTAAGGGTAAGGGTAAGGGTAAGGGTAAGGGTAAGGGTAAGGGTAAGGGTAAGCTTAAGGGTAAGGGTAAGGGTAAGGGTAAGGGTAAGCCTAAGGGTAAAAGCAAGGGTAAGGGTAAGGGTAAGGGTAAGGGTAAGGGTAAGCTTAAGGGTAAAAGCAAGGGTAAGGGTAAGGGTAAGGGTAAGGGTAAGGGTAAGGGTAAGCTTAAGGGTAAAAGCAAGGGTAAGGGTAAGGGTAAGGGTAAGGGTAAGGGTAAAGGTAAGGGTAAGCCTAAGGGTAAAAGCAAGGGTAAGGGTAAAGGTAAGGGTAAGGGTAAGGGTAAGGGTAAGGGTAAGGGTAAGGGTAAGGGTAAGGGTAAGGGTAAGCTTAAGGGTAAAAGCAAGGGTAAGGGTAAGGGTAAGGGTAAGGGTAAGGGTAAGGGTAAGGGTAAGGGTAAGGGTAAGGGTAAGGGTAAGGGTAAGGGTAAAGGTAAGGGTAAGGGTAAGGGTAAGCTTAAGGGTAAAAGCAAGGGTGAGGGTAAGGGTAAGGGTAAGGGTAAGGGTAAGGGTAAGGGTAAGGGTAAGGGTAAGGGTAAGGGTAAGCTTAAGGGTAAAAGCAAGGGTAAGGGTAAGGGTAAGGGTAAGGGTAAGGGTAAGGGTAAGGGTAAGGGTAAGGGTAAAGGTAAGGGTAAGCCTAAGGGTAAAAGCAAGGGTAAGGGTAAGGGTAAGGGTAAGGGTAAGGGTAAGGGTAAGGGTAAGCTTAAGGGTAAAAGCAAGGGTAAGGGTAAGGGTAAGGGTAAGGGTAAGGGTAAGGGTAAGGGTAAGGGTAAGGGTAAGCTTAAGGGTAAGGATAAGGGTAAGGGTAAAAGCAAGGGTAAGGGTAAGGGTAAGGGTAAGGGTAAGGGTAAGCTTAAGGGTAAAAGCAAGGGTAAGGGTAAGGGTAAGGGTAAGGGTAAGGGTAAGGGTAAGGGTAAGGGTAAGGGTAAGCTTAAGGGTAAGGGTAAGGGTAAGGGTAAGGGTAAGCTTGAGGGTAAAAGCAAGGGTTAGGGTAAGGGTAAGGGTAAGGGTAAGGGTAAGGGTAAGGGTAAGGGTAAGGGTAAGCTTAAGGGTAAAAGCAAGGGTGAGGGTAAGGGTAAGGGTAAGGGTAAGGGTAAGCTTAAGGGTAAAAGCAAGGGTAAGGGTAAGGGTAAGGGTAAGGGTAAGGGTAAGGGTAAGGGTAAAGGTAAGGGTAAGCCTAAGGGTAAAAGCAAGGGTAAGGGTAAGGGTAAGGGTAAGGGTAAGGGTAAGAGTAAGGGTAAGGGTAAGAATAAGGGTAAGGGTAAGCTTAAGGGTAAAAGCAAGGGTAAGGGTAAGGGTAAGGGTAAGGGTAAGGGTAAGCCTAAGGGTAAAAGCAAGGGTAAGGGTAAGGGTAAGGGTAAGGGTAAGCTTAAGGGTAAAAGCAAGGGTAAGGGTAAGGGTGAGGGTAAGGGTAAGGGTAAGGGTAAGGGTAAGCTTAAGGGTAAAAGCAAGGGTGAGGGTAAGGGTAAGGGTAAGGGTAAGGGTAAGGGTAAGGGTAAGCTTAAGGGTAAAAGCAAGGGTAAGGGTAAGGGTAAGGGTAAGGGTAAGGGTAAGGGTAAGGGTAAGGGTAAAGGTAAGGGTAAGGGTAAGGGTAAGGGTAAGGGTAAGGGTAAGGGTAAGGGTAAGGGTAAGGGTAAGGGTAAGCTTAAGGGTAAAAGCAAGGGTAAGGGTAAGGGTAAGGGTAAGGGTAAGCCTAAGGGTAAAAGCAAGGGTAAGGGTAAGGGTAAGGGTAAGGGTAAGGGTAAGCTTAAAGGTAAAAGCAAGGGTAAGGGTAAGGGTAAGGGAAAGGGTAAGGGTAAGGGTAAGCTTAAGGGTAAAAGCAAGGGTAAGGGTAAGGGTAAGGGTAAGGGTAAGGGTAAGGGTAAGGGTAAGGGTAAGGGTAAGGGTAAGGGTGAATGTAAGGGTAAGCCAAAGGGTAAAAGCAAGGGTAAGGGTAAGGGTAAGGGTAAGGGTAAGGGTAAGGGTAAGGGTAAGGGTAAGGGTAAGGGTAAGGGTAAGGGTAAGGGTAAGGGTAAGGGTAAGCTTAAGGGTAAAAGCAAGGGTAAGGGTAAGGGTAAGGGTAAGGATAAGGGTAAGGGTAAGGGTAAGGGTAAGGGTAAGCTTAAGGGTAAGGGTAAGGGTAAGGGTAAGGGTAAGCTCAAGGGTAAAAGCAAGGGTAAGGGTAAGGGTAAGGGTAAGGGTAAGGGTAAGCTTAAGGGTAAAAGCAAGGGTAAGGGTAAGGGTAAGGGTAAGGGTAAGGGTAAGGGTAAGGGTAAGGGTAAGGGTAAGGGTAAGGGTAAGGGTAAGGGTAAGGGTAAGGGTAAGGGTAAGGGTAAGCTTAAGGGTAAGGGTAAGGGTAAGGGTAAGGGTAAGCTTAAGGGTAAAAGCAAGGGTAAGGGTAAGGGTAAGGGTAAGGGTAAGGGTAAGGGTAAGGGTAAGGGTAAGGGTAAGGGTAAGCTTAAGGGTAAGGGTAAGGGTAAGGGTAAGGGTAAGCTTAAGGGTAAAAGCAAGCTTAAGGGTAAGGGTAAGGGTAAGGGTAAGGGTAAGCTTAAGGGTAAGGGTAAGGGTAAGGGTAAGGGTAAGCTTAAGGGTAAAAGCAAGGGTAAGGGTAAGGGTAAGGGTAAGGGTAAGGGTGAGGGTAAGGGTAAGGGTAAGGGAAAGGGTAAGGGTAAGCTTAAGGGTAAGGGTAAGGGTAAGGGTAAGGGTAAGCTTAAGGGTAAAAGCAAGGGTAAGGGTAAGGGTAAGGGTAAGGGTAAGGGTAAGCTTAAGGGTAAAAGCAAGGGTAAGGGTAAGGGTAAGGGTAAGGGTAAGGGTAAGGGTAAGGGTAAGGGTAAGGGTAAGCTTAAGGGTAAAAGCAAGGGTAAGGGTAAGGGTAAGGGTAAGGGTAAGGGTAAGGGTAAGGGTAAGCTTAAGGGTAAAAGTAAGGGTAAGGGTAAGGGTAAGGGTAAGGGTAAGGGTAAGGGTAAGGGTAAGGGTAAGGGTAAGGGTAAGCTTAAGGGTAAAAGCAAGGGTAAGGGTAAGGGTAAGGGTAAGGGTAAGGGTAAGGGTAAGGGTAAGGGTAAGGGTAAGGGTAAGGGTAAGGGTAAGGGTAAGGGTAAAGGTAAGGGTAAGCCTAAGGGTAAAAGCAAGGGTAAGGGTAAGGGTAAGGGTAAGGGTAAGGGTAAGGGTAAGGGTAAGGGTAAGGGTAAGGGTAAGGGTAAGGGTAAGGGTAAGGGTAAGGGTAAGGGTAAGGGTAAGCTTAAGGGTAATAGCAAGGGTAAGGGTAAGGGTAAGGGTAATAGTAAGCCTAAGGGTAAAAGCAAGGGTAAGGGTAAGGGTAAGGGTAAGGGTAAGGGTAAGGGTAAGGGTAAGCTTAAGGGTAAAAGCAAGGGTAAGGGTAAGGGTAAGGGTAAGGGTAAGGGTAAGCTTAAGGTTAAAAGCAAGGGTGAGGGTAAGGGTGAGGGTAAGGGTAAGGGTAAGGGTAAGGGTAAGGGTAAGGGTAAGGGTAAGCTTAAGGGTAAAAGCAAGGGTAAGGGTAAGGGTAAGGGTAAGGGTAAGGGTAAGGGTAAGGGTAAGGGTAAGGGTAAGGGTAAGCTTAAGGGTAAAAGCAAGGGTAAGGGTAAGGGTAAGGGTAAGGGTAAGGGTAAGGGTAAGGGTAAGGGTAAGGGTAAGGGTAAAGGTAAGGGTAAGCCTAAGGGTAAAAGCAAGGGTAAGGGTAAGGGTATGGGTAAGGGTAAGGGTAAGGGTAAGGGTAAGGGTAAGGGTAAGGGTAAGGGTAAGGGTAAGGGTAAGGGTAAGGGTAAGGGTAAGCTTAAGGGTAAAAGCAAGGGTAAGGGTAAGGGTAAGGGTAAGGGTAAGCCTAAGGGTAAAAGCAAGGGTAAGGGTAAGGGTTAGGGTAAGGGTAAGGGTAAGCTTAAGGGTAAAAGCAAGGGTAAGGGTAAGGGTAAGGGTAATGGTAAGGGTAAGGGTAAGCTTAAGGGTAAAAGCAAGGGTAAGGGTAAGGGTAAGGGTAAGGGTAAGGGTAAGGGTAAGGATAAAGGTAAGGGTAAGCCTAAGGGTAAAAGCAAGGGTAAGGGTAAGGGTAAGGGTAAGGGTAAGGGTAAGGGTAAGGGTAAGGGTAAGGGTAAGGGTAAGGGTAAGGGTAAGGGTAAGGGTAAGCTTAAGGGTAAAAGCAAGGGTAAGGGTAAGGGTAAGGGTAAGGGTAAGGGTAAGGGTAAGGGTAAGGGTAAGCTTAAGGGTAAAAGCAAGGGTAAGGGTAAGGGTAAGGGTAAGGGTAAGGGTATGGGTAAGGGTAAGGGTAAGGGTAAGGGTAAGGGTAAGGGTAAGCTTTAGGGTAAAAGCAAGGGTAAGGGTCAGGGTAAGGGTAAGGGTAAGGGTAAGCTTTAGGGTAAAAGCAAGGGTAAGGGTAAGGGTAAGGGTAAGGGTAAGGGTAAGGGTAAGGGTAAGGGTAAGCTTAAGGGTAAAAGCAAGGGAAAGGGTAAGGGTAAAGGTAAGGGAAAGGGTAAGGGTAAGGGTAAGGGTAAGGGTAAGGGTAAGCTTAAGGGTAAAAGCAAGGGTAAGGGTAAGGGTAAGGGTAAGGGTAAGGGTAAGGGTAAGGGTGAGGGTAAAGGTAAGGGTAAGCCTAAGGGTAAAAGAAAGGGTAAGGGTACGGGTAAGGGTAAGGGTAAGGGTAAGGGTAAGGGTAAGGGTAACGGTAAGGCTAAGCTCAAGGGTAAAAGCAAGGGTAAGGGTGAGGGTAAGGGTAAGGGTAAGGGCACCCTTACCCTTACCCTTACCCTTACCCTTACCCTTGCTTTTACCCTTAGGCTTACCCATACCCTTACCCTTACCCTTACCCTTGCTTTTACCCTTAAGCTTGCCCTTACCCTTACCCTTACCCTTACCCTTACCCTTACCCTTACCCTTACCCTTGCTTTTACCCTTAGGCTTAACCTTACCTTTACCCTTACCCTTACCCTTACCCTTACCCTTACCCTTACCCTTACCCTTACCCTTACCCTTACCCTTACCCTTACCCTTGCTTTTACTCTTAAGCTTACCCTTACCCTTACCCTTACCCTTACCCTTACCCTTACCCTTACCCTTACCCTTGCTTTTACCCTAAAGCTTACCCTTACCCTTACCCTCACCCTTACCCTTACCCTTACCCTTGCTTATACCCTTAAGCTTACCCTTACCCTTACCCTTACCCTTACCCTTACCCTTACCCTTACCCTTACCCTTACCCTTACCCTTACCCTTACCCTTACCCTTACCCTTACCCTTGCTTTTACCCTTAGGCTTACCCTTACCTTTACCCTTACCCTTACCCTTACCCTTACCCTTACCCTTACATTTACCCTTGCTTTTACCCTTAAGCTTACACTTACCCTTACCCTTACCCTTACCCTTACCCTAACCCTTACCCTTGCTTTTACCCTTAAGCTTACCCTTACCCTTACCCTTACCCTTACCCTTACCCTTACCCTTACCCTTACCCTTACCCTTACACTTGCTTTTACCCTTAAGCTTACCCTTACCCTTACCCTTACCCTTACCCTTACCCTTACCCTTACCCTTACCCTTACCCTTATCCTTACCCTTGCTTTTACCCTTAAGCTTACCCTTACCCTTACCCTTACCCTTACCCTTACCCTTACCCTTACCCTTACCCTTACCCTTACCCTTGCTTTTACTCTTAGGCTTACCCTTACCCTTACCCTTACCCTCACCCTTACCCTTACCCTTGCTTTTACCCTTAAGCTTACCCTTACCCTTACCCTTACCCTTACCCTTACCCTTGCTTTTACCCTTAAGCTTACCCTTACCCTTACCCTTAACCTTACCCTTACCCTTGCTTTTACCCTTAGGCTTACCCTTACCCTTACCCTTGCTTTTACCCTTAAGCTTACCCTTACCCTTACCCTTACTCTCACCCTTACCCTTATCTTACCCTTACCCTTACCCTTACCCTTACCCTTACCCTTACCCTTACCCTTACCCTTGCTTTTACCCTTAGGCTTACCCTTACCTTTACCCTTACCCTAACCCTTACCCTTACCCTTACCCTTACCCTTACCCTTGCTTTTACCCTTAAGCTTACCCTTACCCTTACCCTTACCCTTACCCTTATCCTTACCCTTACCCTTACCCTTACCCTTACCCTTACCCTTACCCTTACCCTTGCTTTTACCCTTAGGCTTACCCTTACCTTTACCCTTACCCTTACCCTTACCCTTACCCTTACCCTTGCTTTTACCCTTAAGCTTACCCTTACCCTTACCCTTACCCTTAAGCTTACCCTTACCCTTACCCTTACCCTTACCCTTACCCTTACCCTTACCCTTACCCTTACCCTTACCCTTACCCTTGCTTTTACCCTTAAGCTTACCCTTACCCTTACCCTTACCCTTACCCTTACCCTTACCCTTACCCTTACCCTTGCTTTTACCCTTAAGCTTACCCTTAAGCTTACCCTTACCCTTACCCTTACCCTTACCCTTACCCTTACCCTTACCCTTACCCTTACCCTTACCCTTACCCTTACCCTTACCCTTACCCTTACCCTTACCCTTGCTTTTACCCTTAAGCTTACCCTTACCCTTACCCTTACCCTTACCCTTAAGCTTACCCTTACCCTTACCCTTACCCTTACCCTTACCCTTAACCTTACCCTTGCTTTTACCCTTAAGCTTACCCTTACCCTTACCCTTACCCTTAAGCTTACCCTTACCCTTACCCTTACCCTTACCCTTACCCTTGCTTTTACCCTTAAGCTTACCCTTACCCTTACCCTTACCCTTACCCTTAAGCTTACCCTTACCCTTACCCTTACCCTTACCCTTACCCTTACCCTTACCCTTACCCTTACCCTTACCCTTGCTTTTACCCTTAAGCTTACCCTTACCCTTACCCTTACCCTTACCCTTGCTTTTACCCTTAAGCTTACCCTTACCCTTACCCTTACCCTTACCCTTAAGCTTACCCTTACCCTTACCCTTACCCTTACCCTTACCCTTAACCTTACCCTTGCTTTTACCCTTAAGCTTACCCTTACCCTTACCCTTACCCTTAAGCTTACCCTTACCCTTACCCTTACCCTTACCCTTACCCTTGCTTTTACCCTTAAGCTAACCCTTACCCTTACCCTTACCCTTACCCTTAAGCTTACCCTTACCCTTACCCTTACCCTTACCCTTAAGCTTACCCTTACCCTTACCCTTACCCTTACCCTTACCCTTACCCTTACCCTTGCTTTTACCCTTAAGCTTACCCTTACCCTTACCCTTACCCTTACCCTTACCCTTTCCCTTGCTTTTACCCTTAAGCTTACCCTTACCCTTACCCTTACCCTTACCCTTAAGCTTACCCTTACCCTTACCCTTACCCTTACCCTTACCCTTGCTTTTACCCTTAAGCTTACCCTTACCCTTACCCTTACCCTCACCCTTACCCTTTCCCTTACCCTTACCCTTACCCTTACCCTTACCCTTACCCTTGCTTTTACCCTTAGGCTTACCCTTACCTTTACCCTTACCATTACCCTTACCCTTACCCTTACCCTTACCCTTACCCTTACCCTTGCTTTTACCCTTAAGCTTACCCTTACCCTTACCCTTACCCTTACCCTTACCCTTACCCTTACCCTTACCCTTACCCTTACCCTTACCCTTACCCTTACCCTTACCCTTACCCTTACCCTTACCCTTACCCTTACCCTTACCCTTACCCTTACCCTTACCCTTACCCTTACCCTTACCCTTACCCTTACCCTTACCCTTACCCTTACCCTTACTCTTACCCTTACCCTTACCCTTACCCTTAGCCTTACCCTTACCCTTGCTTTTACCCTTAAGCTTACCCTTGCCCTTACCCTTACCCTTACCCTTACCCTTACCCTTGCTTTTACCCTTAAGCTTACCCTTACCCTTACTCTTACCCCTACCCTTACCCTTACCCTTACCCTTACCCTTACCCTTACCCTTACCCTTACCCTTGCTTTTACCCTTAAGCTTACCCTTACCCTTACCCTTACCCTTACCCTTAGCTTTACCCTTACCCTTGCTTTTACCCTTAAGCTTACCCTTACCCTTACCCTTACCCTTACCCTTACCCTTACCCTTGCTTTTACCCTTAGGCTTACCCTTACCCTTACCCTTACCCTTTCCCTTAAGCTTACCCTTACCCTTACCCTTACCCTTACCCTTACCCTTACCCTTACCCTTACCCTTACCCTTACCCTTACCCTTACCCTTACCCTTACCCTTACCCTTA
Organism: Myrrha octodecimguttata; assembly: GCA_958510865.1. Taxonomy (NCBI): domain Eukaryota; kingdom Metazoa; phylum Arthropoda; class Insecta; order Coleoptera; family Coccinellidae; genus Myrrha; species Myrrha octodecimguttata. The sequence goes on along the minus strand of CAUEHS010000207.1, from coordinate 16,396 downwards.
CCCTTACCCTTACCCTTGCTTTTACCCTTAAGCTTACCCTTACCCTTACCCTTACCCTTACCCTTTCCCTTACCCTTACCCTTACCCTTACCCTTACCCTTACTTAGGGTAAAGGTAAGGGTAAGCTTAAGGGTAAAAGCAAGGGTAAGGGTAAGGGTAAGGGTAAGGGTAAGGGTAAGGGTAAGGGTAAGGGTAAGGGTAAGGGTAAGCTTAAGGGTAAGGGTAAGGGTAAGGGTAAGCTTAAGGGTAAAAGCAAGGGTAAGGTTAAGGGTAAGGGTAAGGGTAAGGGTAAGGGTAAGGGTAAGCTTAAGGGTAAGGGTAAGGGTAAGGGTAAGGGTAAGCTTAAGGGTAAAAGCAAGGGTAAGGGTAAGGGTAAGGGTAAGGGTAAGGGTAAGGGTAAGGATAAGGGTAAGGGTAAGGGTAAGGGTAAGGGTAAGGGTAAGCTTAAGAGTAAGGGTAAGGGTAAGGGTAAGCTTAAGGGTAAAAGCAAGGGTAAGGGTAAGGGTAAGGGTAAGGGTAAGGGTAAGCTTAAGGGTAAAAGCAAGGGTAAGGGTAAGGGTAAGGGTAAGGGTAAGGGTAAGGGTAAGGGTAAGGGTAAGGGTAAGGGTAAGGGTAAGCTTAAGGGTAAGGGTAAGGGTAAGGGTAAGCTTAAGGGTAAAAGCAAGGGTAAGGGTAAGGGTAAGGGTAAGGGTAAGGGTAAAGGTAAGGGTAAGCCTAAGGGTAAAAGCAAGGGTAAGGGTAAGGGTAAGGGTAAGGGTAAGGGTAAGGGTAAGGGTAAGGGTAAGGGTAAGGGTAAGGGTAAGCTTAAGGGTAAAAGCAAGGGTAAGGGTAAGGGTAAGGGTAAGGGTAAGGGTAAGGGTAAGGGTGAGCTTAAGGGTAAAAGCAAGGGTAAGGGTAAGGGTAAGGGTAAGGGTAAGGGTAAGGGTAAGGGTAAGGGTAAGGGTAAGGGTAAGGGTAAGGGTAAGCTTAAGGGTAAAAGCAAGGGTAAGGGTAAGGGTAAGGGTAAGGGTAAGGGTTAGGGTAAGGGTAAAGGTAAGGGTAAGCCTAAGGGTAAAAGCAAGGGTAAGGGTAAGGGTAAGGGTAAGGGTAAGGGTAAGGGTAAGGGTAAGGGTAAGAGTAAGGGTAAGGGTAAGGGTAAGCTTAAGGGTAAAAGCAAGGGTAAGGGTAAGGGTAAGGGTAAGGGTAAGCCTAAGGGTAAAAGCAAGGGTAAGGGTAAGGTTAAGGGTAAGGGTAAGTGTAAGCTTAAGGGTAAAAGCAAGGGTAAGGGTAAGGGTAAGGGTAAGGGTGAGGGTAAGCTTAAGGGTAAAAGCAAGGGTAAGGGTAAGGGTGAGGGTAAGGGTAAGGGTAAGGGTAAGGGTAAAGGTAAGGGTAAGCCTAAGAGTAAAAGCAAGGGTAAGGGTAAGGGTAAGGGTAAGGGTAAGGGTAAGGGTAAGGGTAAGGGTAAGGGTAAGGGTAAGGGTAAGGGTAAGCTTAAGGGTAAAAGCAAGGGTTAGGATAAGGGTAAGGGTAAGGGTAAGGGTAAGGGTAAGGGTAAGGGTAAGGGTAAGGGTAAGCTTAAGGGTAAAAGCAAGGGTAAGGGTAAGGGTAAGGGTAAGGGTAAGGGTAAGCTTACCCTTACCCTTACCCTTACCCTTACACTTACCCTTGCTTTTACCCTTAGGCTTACCCTTACCCTCACCCTTACCCTTACCCTTAAGCTTACCCTTACCCTTACCCTTACCCTTACCCTTACCCTTACCCTTACCCTTACCCTTACCCTTACCCTTATTCTTACCCTTGCTTTTACCCTTAAGCTTACCCTTACCCTTACCCTTACCCTTACCCTTACCCTTACCCTTACCCTTGCTTTGACCCTTAGGCTTACCCTTACCTTTACCCTTACCCTTACCCTTACCCTTACCCTTACCCTTACCCTTACCCTTACCCTTACCCTTACCCTTACCCTTACCCTTACCCTTGCTTTTACCCTTAAGCTTACCCTTACCCTTACCCTTACCCTTACCCTTACCCTTACCCTTGCTTTTACCCTTAAGCTTACCCTTACCCTTACCCTTACCCTTACCCTTACCCTTGCTTTTACCCTTAGGCTTACCCTTACCCTTACCCTTACCCTTACCCTTGCTTTTACCCTTAAGCTTACCCTTACCCTTACCCTTACCCTTACCCTTACCCTTACCCTTACCCTTACCCTTACCCTTACCCTTACCCTTACCCTTACCCTTACCCTTACCCTTACCCTTACCCTTGCTTTTACCCTTAGGCTTAACCTTACCTTTACCCTTACCCTTACCCTTACCCTTACCCTTACCCTTACCCTTACCCTTACCCTTACCCTTACCCTTACCCTTACCCTTGCTTTTACCCTTAAGCTTACCCTTACCCTTACCCTTACCCTTACCCTTACCCTTACCCTTACCCTTGCTTTTACCCTTAATCTTACCCTTACCCTTACCCTTACCCTTACCCTCACCCTTACCCTTACCCTTACCCTTGCTTATACCCTTAAGCTTACCCTTACCCTTACCCTTACCCTCACCCTTACACTTACCCTTACCCTTACCCTTACCCTTACCCTTACCCTTACCCTTACCCTTGCTTTTACCCTTAGGCTTACCCTTACCTTTACCCTTACCCTTACCCTTACCCTTACCCTTACCCTTGCTTTTACCCTTAAGCTAACCCTTACACTTACCCTTACCCTTACCCTTACCCTAACCCTTACCCTTGCTTTTACCCTTAAGCTTACCGTTACCCTTACCCTTACCCTTACCCTTACCCTTACCCTTACCCTTACCCTTACCCTTACCCTTACCCTTGCTTTTACCCTTAAGCTTACCCTTACCCTTACCCTTACCCTTACCCTTACCCTTACCCTTACCCTTACCCTTACCCTTACCCTTATCCTTACCCTTGCTTTTACCCTTAAGCTTACCCTTACCCTTACCCTTACCCTTACCCTTACCCTTACCCTTACCCTTACCCTTACCCTTACCCTCACCCTTACCCTTACCCTTGCTTTTACCCTTAAGCTTACCCTTACCCTTACCCTTACCCTTACCCTTACCCTTACCCTTACCCTTACCCTTACCCTCACCCTTACCCTTACCCTTGCTTTTACTCTTAGGCTTACCCTTACCTTTACCCTTACCCTTACCCTTACCCTTACCCTTACCGTTACCCTTACCCTTACCCTCACCCTTACCCTTACCCTTGCTTTTACTCTTAGGCTTACCCTTACCTTTACCCTTATCCTTACCCTTGCTTTTACCCTTAAGCTTACCCTTACCCTTACCCTTACCCTTACCCTTACCCTTACCCTTACCCTTACCCTCACCCTTACCCTTAGCCTTGCTTTTACTCTTAGGCTTACCCTTACCTTTACCCTTACCCTTACCCTTACCCTTACCCTCACCCTTACCCTTACCCTTGCTTTTACCCTTAAGCTTACCCTTACCCTTACCCTTACCCTTACCCTTACCCTTGCTTTTACCCTTAAGCTTACCCTTACCCTTACCCTTAACCTTACCCTTACCCTTGCTTTTACCCTTAGGCTTACCCTTACCCTTACCCTTACCCTTACCCTTGCTTTTACCCTTAAGCTTACCCTTACCCTTACCCTTACTCTTACCCTTACCCTTACCCTTACCCTTACCCTTACCCTTACCCTTACCCTTACCCTTACCCTTACCCTTACCCTTGCTTTTACCCTTAGGCTTACCCTTACCTTTACCCTTACCCTAACCCTTACCCTTACCCTTACCCTTACCCTTACCCTTGCTTTTACCCTTAAGCTTACCCTTACCCTTACCCTTACCCTTACCCTTACCCTTACCCTTACCCTTACCCTTACTCTTACCCTTACCCTTACCCTTACCCTTGCTTTTACCCTTAAGCTTACCCTTACCCTTACCCTTACCCTTACCCTTACCCTTACCCTTACCCTTACCCTTACCCTTACCCTTACCCTTACCCTTACCCTTGCTTTTACCCTTAAGCTTACCCTTACCCTTACCCTTACCCTTACCCTTACCCTTACCCTTACCCTTACCCTTACCCTTACCCTTACCCTTACCCTTACCCTTGCTTTCACCCTTAGGCTTACCCTTACCTTTACCCTTACCCTTACCCTTACCCTTACCCTTGCTTTTACCCTTAAGCTTACCCTTACCCTTACCCTTACCCTTAAGCTTACCCTTACCCTTACCCTTACCCTTACCCTTACCCTTACCCTTACCCTTACCCTTACCCTTACCCTTACCCTTACCCTTACCCTTACCCTTACCCTTGCTTTTACCCTTAAGCTTACCCTTACCCTTACCCTTACCCTTACCCTTACCCTTACCCTTGCTTTTACCCTTAAGCTTACCCTTACCCTTACCCTTACCCTTAAGCTTACCCTTACCCTTACCCTTACCCTTACCCTTACCCTTACCCTTACCCTTACCCTTACCCTTACCCTTACCCTTACCCTTACCCTTACCCTTACCCTTGCTTTTACCCTTAAGCTTACCCTTACCCTTACCCTTACCCTTACCCTTAAGCTTACCCTTACCCTTACCCTTACCCTTACCCTTAACCTTAACCTTACCCTTGCTTTTACCCTTAAGCTTACCCTTACCCTTACCCTTACCCTTAAGCTTACCCTTACCCTTACCCTTACCCTTACCCTTACCCTTGCTTTTACCCTTAAGCTCACCCTTACCCTTACCCTCACCCTTACCCTTAAGCTTACCCTTACCCTTACCCTTACCCTTACCCTTACCCTTACCCTTACCCTTACCCTTACCCTTGCTTTTACCCTTAAGCTTACCCTTACCCTTACCCTAAGTAAGGGTAAGGGTAAGGGTAAGGGTAAGGGTAAGGGTAAGGGTAAGGGTAAGGGTAAAAGTAAGGGTAAGGGTAAGGGTAAGCTTAAGGGTAAAAGCAAGGGTAAGGGTAAGGGTAAGGGTAAGGGTAAGGGTAAGGGTAAGGGTAAGGGTAAGGGTAAGGGTAAGGGTAAGGGTAAGGGTAAGGGTAAGGGTAAGGGTAAGGGTAAGGGTAAGCTTAAGGGTAAGGGTAAGGGTAAGGGTAAGGATAAGCCTAAGGGTAAAAGCAAGGGTAAGGGTAAGGGTAAGGGTAAGGGTAAGGGTAAGCTTAAGGGTAAAAGCAAGGGTAAGGGTAAGGCTAAGGGTAAGGGTAAGGGTAAGGGTAAGGGTAAGCTCAAGGGTAAAAGCAAGGGTAAGGGTAAGGGTAAGGGTAAGGGTAAGGGTAAGGGTAAGGGTAAGGGTAAAGGTGAGGGTAAGCCTAAGGGTAAAAACAAGGGTAAGGGTAAGGGTAAGGGTAAGGGTAAGGGTAAGGGTAAGGGTAGGGGTAAGAGTAAGGGTAAGGGTAAGCTTAAGGGTAAAAGCAAGGGTAAGGGTAAAGGTAAGGGTAAGGGTAAGGGTAAGGGTAAGCTTAAGGGTAAAAGCAAGGGTAAGGGTAAGGGTAAGGGTAAGGGTAAGGGTAAGGGTAAGGGTAAGGGTAAGGGTAAGGGTAAGGGTAAGGGTAAGGGTAAGGGTAAGGGTAAGGGTAAGGGTAAGGGTAAGGGTAAGGGTAAGGGTAAGGGTAAGGGTAAGGGTAAGGGTAAGGGTAAGGGTAAGGGTAAGGGTAAGGGTAAGGGTAAGGGTAAGGGTAAGGGTAAGGGTAAGGGTAAGGGTAAGGGTAAGCTTAAGGGTAAAAGCAAGGGTAAGGGTAAGGGTAAGGGTAAGGGTAAGCTTAAGGGTAAAAGCAAGGGTAAGGGTAAGGGTAAGGGTAAGGGTAAGGGTAAGGGTAATGGTAAGGGTAAAGGTAAGGGTAAGCCTAAGGGTAAAAGCAAGTGTAAGGGTAAGGGTAAGGGTAAGGGTAAGGGTAAGGGTAAGGGTAAGGGTAAGGGTAAGCTTAAGGGTAAAAGCAAGGTTAAGGGCAAGGGTAAGGGTAAGGGTAAGGGTAAGCGTAAGCTTAAGGGTAAGGGTAAGGGTAAGGGTAAGGGTAAGCTTAAGGGTAAAAGCAAGGGTAAGGGTAAGGGTAAGGGTAAGGGTAAGGGTAAGGGTAAGCTTAAGGGTAAAAGCAAGGGTAAGGGTAAGGGTAAGGGTAAGGGTAAGGGTAAGGGTAAGGGTAAGGGTAAGCTTGAGGGTAAGGGTAAGGGTAAGGGTAAGCTTAAGGGTAAAAGCAAGGGTAAGGGTAAGAGTAAGGGTAAGGGTAAGGGTAAGGGTAAGGGTAAGGGTAAGGGTAAGGGTGAGCTTAAGGGTAAAAGCAAGGGTAAGGGTAAGGGTAAGGGTAAGGGTAAGGGTAAGGGTAAGGGTAGGGGTAAGAGTAAGGGTAAGGGTAAGGGTAAGCTTAAGGGTAAAAGCAAGGGTAAGGGTAAGGGTAAGGGTAAGGGTAAGGGTAAGGGTAATGGTAAGGGTAAAGGTGAGGGTAAGCCTAAGGGTAAAAGCAAGGGTAAGGGTAAGGGTAAAGGTAAGGGTAAGGGTAAGGGTAAGGGTAAGGGTAAGGGTAAGGGTAAGGGTAAGGGTAAGGGTAAGGGTAAGCTTAAGGGTAAAAGCAAGGGTAAGGGTAAGGGTAAGGGTAAGGGTAAGCGTAAGCTTAAGGGTAAGGGTAAGGGTAAGGGTAAGGGTAAGCTTAAGGGTAAAAGCAAGGGTAAGGGTAAGGGTAAGGGTAAGGGTAAGGGTAAGCTTAAGGGTAAAAGCAAGGGTAAGGGTAAGGGTAAGGGTAAGGGTAAGGGTGAGTGTAAGGGTAAGCTTAAGGGTAAGGGTAAGGGTAAGGGTAAGCTTAAGGGTAAAAGCAAGGGTAAGGGTAAGAGTAAGGGTAAGGGTAAGGGTAAGGGTAAGGGTAAGGGTAAGGGTGAGCTTAAGGGTAAAAGCAAGGGTAAGGGTAAGGGTAAGGGTAAGGGTAAGGGTAAGGGTAAGGGTAAGGGTAAGGGTAAGGGTAAGGGTAAGCTTAAGGGTAAAAGCAAGGGTAAGGGTAAGGGTAAGGGTAAGGGTAAGGGTAAGGGTAAGGGTAAGGGTAAGGGTAAGGGTAAAGGTAAGGGTAAGCCTAAGGGTAAAAGCAAGGGTAAGGGTAAGGGTAAGGGTAAGGGTAAGAGTAAGGGTAAGGGTAAGGGTAAGGGTAAGCTTAAGGGTAAAAGCAAGGGTAAGGGTAAGGGTAAGGGTAAGGGTAAGCCTAAGGGTAAAAGCAAGGGTAAGGGTAAGGGTAAGGGTAAGGGTAAGGGTAAGTTTAAGGGTAAAAGCAAGGGTAAGGGTAAGGGTAAGGGTAAGGGTAAGGGTAAGGGTAAGCTTAAGGGTAAAAGCAAGGGTGAGGGTAAGGGTAAGGGTAAGGGTAAGGGTAAGGGTAGGGGTAAGGGTAAGGGTAAGGGTAAGGGTAAGGGTAAGGGTAAGGGTAAGCTTAAGGGTAAAAGCAAGGGTAAGGGTAAGGGTAAGGGTAAGGGTAAGGGTAAGGGTAAGGGTAAGCCTAAGGGTAAAAGCAAGGGTAAGGGTAAGGGTAAGGGTAAGGGTAAGGGTAAGCTTAAGGGTAAAAGCAAGGGTAAGGATAAGGGTAAGGGTAAGGGTAAGGGTAAGGGTAAGCTTAAGGGTAAAAGCAAGGGTGAGGGTAAGGGTAAGGGTAAGGGTAAGGGTAAGGGTAAGGGTAAGGGTAAGGGTAAGGGTAAGCTTAAGGGTAAAAGCAAGGGTAAGGGTAAGGGTAAGGGTAAGGGTAAGGGTAAGGGTAAGGGTAAGGGTAAGGGTAAGGGTAAGCTTAAGGGTAAGGGTAAGGGTAAGGTTAAGGGTAAGCTTAAGGGTAAAAGCAAGGGTAAGGGTAAGGGTAAGGGTAAGGGTAAGCTTAAGGGTTAAAGCAAGGGTAAGGGTAAGGGTAAGGGTAAGGGTAAGCTTAAGGGTAAGGGTAAGGGTAAGGGTAAGGGTAAGCTTAAGGGCAAAAGCAAGGGTAAGGGTAAGGGTAAGGGTAAGGGTAAGGGTAAGGGTAAGCTTAAGGGTAAGGGTAAGGGTAAGGGTAAGGGTAAGCTTAAGGGTAAAAGCAAGGGTAAGGTTGAGGGTAAGGGTAAGGGTAAGGGTAAGGGTAAGGGTAAGCTTAAGGGTAAGGGTAAGGGTAAGGGTAAGGGTAAGCTTAAGGGTAAAAGCAAGGGTAAGGGTAAGGGTAAGGGTAAGGGTAAGGGTAAGGGTAAGGGTAAGGGTAAGGGTAAGGGTAAGGGTAAGGGTAAGGGTAAGGGTAAGGGTAAGGGTAAGGGTAAGGGTAAGGGTAAGGGTAAGGGTAAGGGTAAGGGTAAGCTTGAGGGTAAGGGTAAGGGTAAGGGTAAGCTTAAGGGTAAAAGCAAGGGTAAGGGTAAGGGTAAGGGTAAGGGTAAGGGTAAGCTTAAGGGTAAAAGCAAGGGTAAGGGTAAGGGTAAGGGTAAGGGTAAGGGTAAGGGTAAGGGTAAGGGTAAGGGTAAGGGTAAGCTTAAGGGTAAGGGTAAGGGTAAGGGTAAGCTTAAGGGTAAAAGCAAGGGTAAGGGTAAGGGTAAGGGTAAGGGTAAGGGTAAAGGTAAGGGTAAGCCTAAGGGTAAAAGCAAGGGTAAGGGTAAGGGTAAGGGTAAGGGTAAGGGTAAGGGTAAGGGTAAGGGTAAGGGTAAGGGTAAGCTTAAGGGTAAAAGCAAGGGTAAGGGTAAGGGTAAGGGTAAGGGTAAGGGTAAGGGTAAGGGTAAGGGTAAGGGTGAGCTTAAGGGTAAAAGCAAGGGTAAGGGTAAGGGTAAGGGTAAGGGTAAGGGTAAGGGTAAGGGTAAGGGTAAGGGTAAGGGTAAGGGTAAGGGTAAGGGTAAGCTTAAGGGTAAAAGCAAGGGTAAGTGTAAGGGTAAGGGTAAGGGTAAGGGTTAGGGTAAGGGTAAAGGTAAGGGTAAGCCTAAGGGTAAAAGCAAGGGTAAGGGTAAGGGTAAGGGTAAGGGTAAGGGTAAGGGTAAGGGTAAGGGTAAGGGTAAGAGTAAGGGTAAGGGTAAGGGTAAGCTTAAGGGTAAAAGCAAGGGTAAGGGTAAGGGTAAGGGTAAGGGTAAGCCTAAGGGTAAAAGCAAGGGTAAGGGTAAGGTTAAGGGTAAGGGTAAGGGTAAGCTTAAGGGTAAAAGCAAGGGTAAGGGTGAGGGTGAGGGTAAGGGTAAGGGTAAGGGTAAGGGTAAGGGTAAGGGTAAGGGTAAGGGTAAGGGTAAGCTTAAGGGTAAAAGCAAGGGTAAGGATAAGGGTAAGGGTAAGGGTAAGGGTAAGGGTAAGGGTAAGGGTAAGGGTAAGGGTAAGCTTAAGGGTAAAAGCAAGGGTAAGGGTAAGGGTAAGGGTAAGGGTAAGGGTAAGGGTAAGGGTAAGGGTAAGGGTAAGGGTAAGGGTAAGGGTAAGCTTAAGGGTAAAAGCAAGGGTAAGGGTTAGGGTAAGGGTAAGAGTAAGGGTAAGGGTAAGGGTAAGCTTAAGGGTAAAAGCAAGGGTAAGGGTAAGGGTAAGGGTAAGGGTAAGGGTAAGGGTAAGGGTAAGGATAAAGGTAAGGGTAAGCCTAAGGGTAAAAGCAAGGGTAAGGGTAAGGGTAAGGGTAAGGGTAAGGGTAAGGGTAAGGGTAAGGGTAAGGGTAAGGGTAAGGGTAAGGGTAAGGGTAAGGGTAAGGGTAAGGGTAAGCTTAAGGGTATAAGCAAGTGTAAGGGTAAGGGTAAGGGTGAGGGTAAGGGTAAGGGTAAGGGTAAGGGTAAGCTTAAGGGTAAAAGCAAGGGTAAGGGTAAGGGTAAGGGTAAGGGTAAGGGTAAGGGTAAGGGTAAGCTTAAGGGTAAAAGCAAGGGTAAGGGTAAGGGTAAGGGTAAGGGTAAGGGTAAGGGTAAGGGTAAGGGTAAGGGTAAGGGTAAGAGTAAGGGTAAGGGTAAGGGTAAGGGTAAGGGTAAAGGTAAGGTTAAGCCTAAGGGTAAAAGCAAGGGTAAGGGTAAGGGTAAGGGTGAGGGTAAGGGTAAGGGTAAGGGTAAGGGTAAGGGTAAGGGTAAGGGTGAGGGTAAGGGTAAGGGTAAGGGTAAGGGTAAGGGTAAGGGTAAGCTTAAGGGTAAAAGCAAGGGTAAGGGTAAGGGTAAGGGTAAGGGTAAGCCTAAGGGTAAAAGCAAGGGTAAGGGTAATTGTAAGGGTAAGGGTAAGGGTAAGGGTAAGGGTAAGCTTAAGGGTAAAAGCAAGGGTAAGGGTAAGGGTAAGGGTAAGGGTAAGGGTAAGGGTAAGGGTAAGGGTAAGGGTAAGGGTAAGGGTAAAGGTAAGGGTAAGCCTAAGGGTCAAAGCAAGGGTAAGGGTAAGGGTAAGGGTAAGGGTAAGGGTAAGAGTAAGGGTAAGGGTAAGTGTAAGCTTAAGGGTAAAAGCAAGGCTAAGGGTAAGGGTAAGGGTAAGGGTAAGGGTAAGGGTAAGGGTAAGGGTAAGGGTAAGGGTACGGGTAAGGGTAAGGGTAAGGGTAAGCGTAAGCTTAAGGGTAAGGGTAAGGGTAAGGGTAAGGGTAAGCCTAAGGGTAAAAGCAAGGGTAAGTGTAAGGGTAAGGGTAAGGGTAAGGGTAAGCTTAAGGGTAAAAGCAAGGGTAAGGGTAAGGGTAAGGGTAAGGGTTAGGGTAAGGGTAAGGGTAAGGGTAAGCTTAAGGGTAAAAGCAAGGGTAAGGGTAAGGGTAAGAGTAAGGGTAAGGGTAAGGGTAAGGGTAAGGGTAAGGGTAAAGGTAAAGGTAAGGGTAAGCTTAAGGGTAAAAGCAAGGGTAAGGGTAAGGGTAAGGGTAAGGGTAAGAGTAAGGGTAAGGGTAAGGGTAAGCTTAAGGGTAAAAGCAAGGGTAAGGGTAAGGGTAAGGGTAAGGGTAAGGGTAAGGGTAAGGGTAAGGGTAAGGGTAAGGGTAAGGGTAAGGGTAAGGGTAAGGGTAAGGGTAAGCTTAAGGGTAAAAGCAAGGGTAAGGGTAAGGGTAAGGGTAAGGGTGAGGGTAAGGGTAAGGGTAAGGGTAAGGGTAAGGGTAAGGGTAAGGGTAAGCTTAAGGGTAAAAGCAAGGGTAAGGGTAAGGGTAAGGGTAAGGGTAAGGGTAAGGGTAAGGGTAAGGGTAAGGGTAATGGTAAGGGTAAAGGTAAGGGTAAGCCTAAGGGTAAAAGCAAGGGTAAGGGTAAGGGTAAGGGTAAGGGTAAGGGTAAGGGTAAGGTTAAGGGTAAGGGTTAGGGTAAGGGTAAGGGTAAGGGTAAGGGTAAGCTTAAGGGTAAAAGCAAGGGTAAGGGTAAGGGTAAGGGTAAGGGTAAGGGTAAGGGTAAGGGTAAGCTTAAGGGTAAGGGTAAGGGTAAGGGTAAGCTTAAGGGTAAAAGCAAGGGTAAGGGTAAGGGTAAGGGTAAGGGTAAGCTTAAGGGTAAAAGCAAGGGTAAGGGTAAGGGTAAGGGTAAGGGTAAGGGTAAGGGTAAGGGTAAGGGTAAGCTTAAGGGTAAGGGTAAGGGTAAGAGTAAGGGTAAGCTTAAGGGTAAAAGCAAGGGTAAGGGTCAGGGTAAGGGTAAGTGTAAGGGTAAGGGTAAGGGTAAGGGTAAGGGTGAGCTTAAGGGTAAAAGCAAGGGTAAGGGTAAGGTTAAGGGTAAGGGTAAGGGTAAGGGTAAGGGTAAGGGTAAGGGTTAGCTTAAGGGTAAAAGCAAGGGTAAGGGTAAGGGTAAGGGTAAGGGTAAGGGTAAGGGTAAGGGTAAGGGTAAGGGTAAGGGTAAGGGTAAAGGTAAGGGTAAGCCTAAGGGTAAAAGCAAGGGTAAGGGTAAGGGTTAGGGTAAGGGTAAGAGTAAGGGTAAGGGTAAGGGTAAGCTTAAGGGTAAAAGCAGGGGTAAGGGTAAGGGTAAGGGTAAGGGTAAGCCTAAGGGTAAAAGCAAGGGTAAGGGTAAGGGTAAGGGTAAGGGTAAGGGTAAGCTTAAGGGTAAAAGCAAGGGTAAGGGTAAGGGTAAGGGTAAGGGTAAGGGTAAGGGTAAGCTTAAGGGTAAAAGCAAGGGCGAGGGTAAGGGTAAGGGTAAGGGTAAGGGTAAGGGTAAGGGTAAGGGTAAGGGTAAGGGTAAGGGTAAGTTTAAGGGTAAAAGCAAGGGTAAGGGTAAGGGTAAGGGTAAGGGTAAGGGTAAGGGTAAGGGTAAGGGTAAGGGTAAGGGTAAGGGTAAGGGTAAGGGTAAGGGTAAGGGTAAGCTTAAGGGTAAAAGCAAGGGTAAGGGTAAGGGTAAGGGTAAGGGTAAGGGTAAAGGTAAGGGTAAGCCTAAGGGTAAAAGCAAGAGTAAGGGTAAGGGTAAGGGTAAGGGTAAGGGTAAGGGTTAGGGTAAGGGTAAGGGTAAGGGTAAGGGTAAGGGTAAGGGTAAGGGTAAGGGTAAGGGTAAGGGTAAGGGTAAGGGTAAGGGTAAGGGTAAGGGTAAGGGTAAGGGTAAGCTTAAGGGTAAAAGCAAGGGTAAGGGTAAGGGAAAGGGTAAGGGTAAGCCTAAGGGTAAAAGCAAGGGTAAGGGTAAGGGTAAGGGTAAGGGTAAGGGTAAGCTTAAGGGTAAAAGCAAGAGTAAGGGTAAGGGTAAGGGTAAGGGTAAGGGTAAGCTTAAGGGTAAAAGCAAGGGTAAGGGTAAAGGTAAGGGTAAGGGTAAGGGTAAGGGTAAGGGTAAGGGTAAGGGTAAGGGTAAGGGTAAAGGTAAGGGTAAGCCTAAGGGTAAAAGCAAGGGTAAGGGTAAGGGTAAGGGTAAGGGTAAGGTTAAGGGTAAGGGTAAGGGTAAGCTTAAGGGTAAAAGCAAGGGTAAGGGTAAGGGTAAGGGTAAGGGTAAGGGTAAGGGTAAGGGTAAGGGTAAGGGTAAGGGTAAGGGTAAGGGTAAGCTTAAGGGTAAGGGTAAGGGTAAGGGTAAGGGTAAGCTTAAGGGTAAAAGCAAGGGTAAGGGTAAGGGTAAGGGTAAGGGTAAGCTTAAGGGTAAAAGCAAGGGTAAGGGTAAGGGTAAGGGTAAGGGTAAGGGTAAGGGTAAGGGTAAGGGTAAGGGTAAGGGTAAGGGTAAGGGTAAGGGTAAGGGTAAGGGTAAGGGTAAGCTTAAGGGTAAGGGTAAGTGTAAGCTTAAGGGTAAAAGCAAGGGTAAGGGTAAGGGTAAGGGTAAGGGTAAGGGTAAGGGTAAGGGTAAGCTTAAGGGTAAGGGTAAGGGTAAGGGTAAGGGTAAGCTTAATGGTAAAAGCAAGGGTAAGGGTAAGGGTGAGGGTAAGGGTAAGGGTAAGGGTAAGGGTAAGGGTAAGCTTAAGGGTAAGGGTAAGGGTAAGGGTAAGGGTAAGCTTAAGGGTAAAAGCAAGGGTAAGGGTAAGGGTAAGGGTAAGGGTAGGTAAGGGTAAGGGTAAGGGTAAGGGTAAGGGTAAGGGTAAGGGTAAGGGTAAGGGTAAGGGTAAGGGTAAGGGAAAGCTTAAGGGTAAGGGTAAGGGTAAGGGTAAGGGTAAGCTTAAGGGTAAAAGCAAGGGTAAGGGTAAGGGTAAGGGTAAGGGTAAGGGTAAGCTTAAGGGTAAAAGCAAGGGTAAGGTTAAGGGTAAGGGTAAGGGTAAGGGTAAGGGTAAGGGTAAGGGTAAGGGTAAGCTTAAGGGTAAGGGTAAGGGTAAGGGTAAGGGTAAGCTTAAGGGTAAAAGCAAGGGTAAGGGTAAGGGTAAGGGTAAGGGTAAAGGTAAGGGTAAGCCTAAGGGTAAAAGCAAGGATAAGGGTAAGGGTAAGGGTAAGGGTAAGGGTAAGGGTAAGGGTAAGGGTAAGGGTAAGGGTAAGGGTAAGGGTAAGGGTAAGGGTAAGGGTAAGCTTAAGGGTAAAAGCAAGGGTAAGGGTAAGGGTAAGGGTAAGGGTAAGGGTAAGGGTAAGGGTAAGGGTAAGGGTAAGGGTAAGGGTAAGGGTAAGGGTAAGGGTAAGGGTAAGCTTAAGGGTAAAAGCAAGGGTAAGGGTAAGGGTAAGGGTAAGGGTAAGGGTAAGGGTAAGGGTAAGCTTAAGGGTAAAAGCAAGGGTAAGGGTAAGGGTAAGGGTAAGGGTAAGGGTAAGGGTTAGGGTAAGGGTAAAGGTAAGGGTAAGCCTAAGGGTAAAAGCAAGGGTAAGGGTAAGGGTAAGGGTAAGGGTAAGGGTAAGGGTAAGGGTAAGGGTAAGGGTAAGGGTAAGGGTAAGAGTAAGGGTAAGGGTAAGGGTAAGCTTAAGGGTAAAAGCAAGGGTAAGGGTAAGGGTAAGCCTAAAGGTAAAAGCAAGGGTAAGGGTAAGGGTAAGGGTAAGGGTAAGGGTAAGCTTAAGGGTAAAAGCAAGGGTAAGGGTAAGGGTAAGGGTAAGGGTAAGGGTAAGGGTAAGCTTAAGGGTAAAAGCAAGGGTAAGGGTAAGGGTAAGGGTAAGGGTAAGGGTAAGGGTAAGGGTAAGGGTAAAGGTAAGGGTAAGCCTAAGGGTAAAAGCAAGGGTAAGGGTAAGGGTAAGGGTAAGGGTAAGGGTAAGGGTAAGGGTAAGCTTAAGGGTAAAAGCAAGGGTAAGGGTAAGGGTAAGGGTAAGGGTAAGGGTAAGGGTAAGGGTAAGGGTAAGGGTAAGCTTAAGGGTAAAAGCAAGGGTAAGGGTAAGGGTAAGGGTAAGGGTTAGGGTAAGGGTAAGGGTAAGGGTAAGGGTAAAGGTAAGGGTAAGGGTAAGGGTAAGGGTAAGGGTAAGGGTAAGGGTAAGCTTAAGGGTAAAAGCAAGGGTAAGGGTTAGGGTAAGGGTAAGGGTAAGGGTAAGGGTAAGGGTAAGCTTAAGGGTAAAAGCAAGGGTAAGGGTAAGGTTAAGGGTAAGGGTAAGGGTAAGGGTAAGGGTAAGGGTAAGGGTAAGGATAAGGGTAAGGGTAAGCTTAAGGGTAAAAGCAAGGGTGAGGGTAAGGGTAAGGGTAAGGGTAAGGGTAAGGGTAAGGGTAAGGGTAAGGGTAAGGGTAAGGGTAAGCTTAAGGGTAAAAGCAAGGGTAAGGGTAAGGGTAAGGGTAAGGGTAAGGGTTAGGGTAAGGGTAAAGGTAAGGGTAAGCCTAAGGGTAAAAGCAAGGGTAAGGGTAAGGGTAAGGGTAAGGGTAAGGGTAAGGGTAAGGGTAAGGGTAAGGGTAAGGGTAAGGGTAAGGGTAAGGGTAAGAGTAAGGGTAAGGGTAAGGGTAAGCTTAAGGGTGAAAGCAAGGGTAAGGGTTAGGGTAAGGGTAAGGGTAAGCCTAAGGGTAAAAGCAAGGGTAAGGGTAAGGGTAAGGGTAAGGGTAAGGGTAAGCTTAAGGGTAAAAGCAAGAGTAAGGGTAAGGGTAAGGGTAAGGGTAAGGGTAAGCTTAAGGGTAAAAGCAAGGGTAAGGGTAAGGGTAAGGGTAAGGGTAAGGGTAAGGGTAAGGGTAAGGGTAAGGGTAAGGGTAAGGTAAAGGTAAGGGTAAGCCTAAGGGTAAAAGCAAGGGTAAGGGTAAGGGTAAGGGTAAGGGTAAGGGTAAGCTTAAGGGTAAAAGCAAGGGTAAGGGTAAGGGTAAGGGTAAGGGTAAGGGTAAGGGTAAGGGTAAGGGTAAGGGTAAGGGTAAGGGTAAGGGTAAGGGTAAGGGTTAGCTTAAGGGTAAAAGCAAGGGTAAGGGTAAGGGTAAGGGTAAGGGTAAGGGTAAGGGTAATGGTAAGGGTAAGGGTAAGGGTAAGGGTAAGGGTAAGGGTAAGCTAAAGGGTAAAAGCAAGGGTAAGGGTTAGGGTAAGGGTAAGGGTAAGGGTAAGGGTAAGGGTAAGCTTAAGGGTAAAAGCAAGGGTAAGGGTAAGGGTAAGGGTAAGGGTAAGGGTAAGGGTAAGGGTAAGGGTAAGGGTAAGGGTAAGGGTAAGGGTAAGGGTAAGGGTAAGGGTAAGGGTAAAGGTAAGGGTAAGCCTAAGGGTAAAAGCAAAGGTAAGGGTAAGGGTAAGGGTAAGGGTAAGGGTAAGGGTAAGGGTAAGGGTAAGGGTAAGGGTAAGGGTAAGGGTAAGGGTAAGGGTAAGGGTAAGGGTAAGGGTAAGCTTAAGGGTATAAGCAAGGGTAAGGGTAAGGGTAAGGGTGAGGGTAAGGGTAAGGGTAAGGGTAAGGGTAAGGGTAAGCTTAAGGGTAAAAGCAAGGGTAAGGGTAAGGGTAAGGGTAAGGGTAAGGGTAAGGGTAAGCTTAAGGGTAAAAGCAAGGGTAAGGGTAAGGGTAAGGGTAAGGGTAAGGGTAAGGGTAAGGGTAAGGGTAAGAGTAAGGGTAAGGGTAAAGGTGAGGGTAAGCCTAAGGGTAAAAGCAAGGGTAAGGGTAAGGGTAAGGGTAAGGGTAAGGGTAAGGGTAAGGGTAAGGGTAACGGTAAGGGTAAGTGTAAGGGTAAGCTTAAGGGTAAAAGCAAGGGTAAGGGTAAGGGTAAGGGTAAGGGTAAGCCTAAGGGTAAAAGCAAGGGTAAGGGTAAGGGTAAGGGTAAGGGTAAGGGTAAGCTTAAGGGTAAAAGCAAGGGTAAGGGTAAGGGTAAGGGTAAGGGTAAGGGTAAGGGTAA
>CAUEHS010000206.1:0-24806 GCA_958510865.1 Myrrha octodecimguttata | reverse complement strand
ACCCTTACCGTTGCTTATACCCTTAAGCTTACCCTTACCCTTACCCTTACCCTTACCCTTACCCTTACCCTTGCTTTTACCCTAAAGCTTACCCTTACCCTTACCCTTACCCTTACCCTTACCCTTACCCTTGCTTTTACCTTAAGCTTACCCTTACCCTTACCCTTACCCTTACCCTTGCTTTTACCCTTAGGCTTACCCTTACCCTTACCCTTACCCTTACCCTTGCTTTTACCCTTAAGCTTACCCTTACCCTTACCCTTACCCTTACCCTTACCCTTACCCTTACCCTTACCCTTACCCTTACCCTTACCCTTACCCTTACCCTTACCCTTACCCTTACCCTTACCCTTACCCTTGCCCTTACCCTTACCCTTACCCTTACCCTTACCCTTACCCTTGCTTTTACCCTTAGGCTTACCCTTACCTTTACCCTTACCATTACCCTTACCCTTACCCTTACCCTTGCTTTTACCCTTAAGCTTACCCTTACCTTACCCTTACCCTTACCCTTACCCTTACCCTTACCCTTACCCTTACCCTTACTTTTACCCTTAAGCTTACCCTTACCCTTACCCTTACCCTTACCCTTACCCTTACCCTTACCCTTACCCTTACCCTTACCCTCACCCTTGCTTTTACCCTTAAGCTTACCCTTACCCTTACCCTTACCCTTACCCTTACCCTTACCCTTGCTTTTACCCTTAAGCTTACCCTTACCCTTACCTTACCCTTACCCTTGCTTTTACCCTTAGGCTTACCCTTACCCTTACCCTTACCCTTACCCTTGCTTTTACCCTTAAGCTTACCCTTACCCTTACCCTTACCCTTACTCTTACCCTTACCCTTACCCTTACCCTTACCCTTACCCTTGCTTTTACCCTTAGGCTTACCCTTACCTTTACCTTTACCCTTACCCTTACCCTTACCCTTACCCTTACCCTTACCCTTACCCTTACCCTTACCCTTGCTTTTACCCTTAAGCTTACCCTTACCCTTACCCTTACCCTTACCCTTACCCTTACCCTTACCCTTACCCTTACCCTTACCCTTACCCTTACCCTTACCCTTACCCTTACCCTTGCTTTTACCCTTAAGCTCACCCTCACCCTTACCCTTACCCTTACCCTTACCCTTACCCTTACCCTTACCCTTACTCTTACCCTTACCCTTGCTTTTACCCTTAAACTTACCCTTACCCTTACCCTTACCCTTACCCTTAAGCTTACCCTTACCCTTACCCTTACCCTTACCCTTACCCTTACCCTTGCTTTTACCCATAAGCTTACCCTTACCCTTACCCTTACCCTTACCCTTACCCTTGCTTTTACCCTTAAGCTTACCCTTACCCTTACCCTTACCCTTACCCTTAAGCTTACCCTTACCCTTACCCTTACCCTTACCCTTACCCTTGCTTTTACCCTTAAGCTTACCCTTACCCTTACCCTTACCCTTACCCTTACCCTTACCCTTACCCTTACCCTTACCCTTACCCTTGCTTTTACCCTTAGGCTTACCCTTACCTTTACCCTTACCATTACCCTTACCCTTACCCTTACCCTTACCCTTACCCTTACCCTTGCTTTTACCCTTAAGCTTACCCTTACCCTTACCCTTACCCTTACCCTTACCCTTACCCTTGCTTTTACCCTTAAGCTTACCCTTACCCTTACTCTTACCCCTACCCTTACCCTTACCCTTACCCTTACCCTTACCCTTACCCTTACCCTTGCTTTTACCCTTAGGCTTACCCTCACCTTTACCCTTACCCTTACCCTTACCCTTACCCTTACCCTTACCCTTACCCTTGCTTTTACCCTTAAGCTTACCCTTACCCTTACCCTTAGCTTTACCCTTACCCTTGCTTTTACCCTTAAGCTTACCCTTACCCTTACCCTTTCCCTTACCCTTACCCTTGCTTTTACCCTTAGGCTTACCCTTACCCTTACCCTTACCCTTACCCTTAAGCTTACCCTTACCCTTACCCTTACCCTTACCCTTACCCTTACCCTTACCCTTACCCTTACCCTTACCCTTACCCTTACCCTTGCTTTTACCCTTAAGCTTACCCTTACCCTTACCCTTACCCTTACCCTTACCCTTACCCTTACCCTTACCCTTACCCTTACCCTTACCCTTACCCTTACCCTTACCCTTACCCTTACCCTTACCCTTACCCTTACCCTTACTTAGGGTAAGGGTAAGGGTAAGCTTAAGGGTAAAAGCAAGGGTAAGGGTAAGGGTAAGGGTAAGGGCAAGGGTAAGGGTAAGGGTAAGGGTAAGGGTAAGGGTAAGGGTAAGCTTAAGGGTAAGGGTAAGGGTAAGGGTAAGGGTAAGCTTGAGGGTAAAAGCAAGGGTAAGGGTCAGGGTAAGGGTAAGGGTAAGGGTAAGCTTAAGGGTAAGGGTAAGGGTAAGGGTAAGGGTAAGCTTAAGGGTAAAAGCAAGGGTAAGGTTAAGGGTAAGGGTAAGGGTAAGGGTAAGGGTAAGGGTAAGCTTAAGGGTAAGGGTAAGGGTAAGGGTAAGGGTAAGCTTAAGGGTAAAAGCAAGGGTAAGGGTAAGGGTAAGGGTAAGGGTAAGGGTAAGGGTAAGGATAAGGGTAAGGGTAAGGGTAAGGGTAAGGGTAAGGGTAAGCTTAAGGGTAAGGGTAAGGGTAAGGGTAAGCTTAAGGGTAAAAGCAAGGGTAAGGGTAAGGGTAAGGGTAAGGGTAAGGGTAAGCTTAAGGGTAAAAGCAAGGGTAAGGGTAAGGGTAAGGGTAAGGGTAAGGGTAAGGGTAAGGGTAAGGGTAAGGGTAAGGGTAAGGGTAAGGGTAAGCTTAAGGGTAAGGGTAAGGGAAAGGGTAAGCTTAAGGGTAAAAGCAAGGGTAAGGGTAAGGGTAAGGGTAAGGGTAAAGGTAAGGGTAAGCCTAAGGGTAAAAGCAAGGGTAAGGGTAAGGGTAAGGGTAAGGGTAAGGGTAAGGGTAAGGGTAAGGGTAAGGGTAAGCTTAAGGGTAAAAGCAAGGGTAAGGGTAAGGGTAAGGGTAAGGGTAAGGGTAAGGGTAAGGGTAAGGGAAAGGGTGAGCTTAATGGTAAAAGCAAGGGTAAGGGTAAGGGTAAGGGTAAGGGTAAGGGTAAGGGTAAGGGTAAGGGTAAGGGTAAGGGTAAGGGTAAGGGTAAGGGTAAGGGTAAGGGTAAGGGTAATGGTAAGGGTAAGGGTAAGGGTAAGGGTAAGGGTAAGGGTAAGCTTAAGGGTAAAAGCAAGGGTAAGGGTAAGGGTAAGGGTAAGGGTAAGGGTTAGGGTAAGGGTAAAGGTAAGGGTAAGCCTAAGGGTAAAAGCAAGGGTAAGGGTAAGGGTAAGGGTAAGGGTAAGGGTAAGGGTAAGGGTAAGGGTAAGGGTAAGAGTAAGGGTAAGGGTAAGGGTAAGCTTAAGGGTAAAAGCAAGGGTAAGGGTAAGGGTAAGGGTAAGGGTAAGCCTAAGGGTAAAAGCAAGGGTAAGGGTAAGGTTAAGGGTAAGGGTAAGGGTAAGCTTAAGGGTAAAAGCGAGGGTAAGGGTAAGGGTAAGGGTAAGGGTAAGGGTAAGCTTAAGGGTAAAAGCAAGGGTAAGGGTAAGGGTGAGGGTAAGGGTAAGGGTAAGGATAAGGGTAAAGGTAAGGGTAAGCCTAAGAGTAAAAGCAAGGGTAAGGGTAAAGGTAAGGGTAAGGGTAAGGGTAAGGGTAAGGGTAAGGGTAAGGGTGAGCTTAAGGGTAAAAGCAAGGGTAAGGATAAGGGTAAGGGTAAGGGTAAGGGTAAGGGTAAGGGTAAGGGTAAGGGTAAGCTTAAGGGTAAAAGCAAGGGTAAGGGTAAGGGTAAGGGTAAGCTTACCCTTACCCTTACCCTTACCCTTACACTTACCCTTGCTTTTACCCTTAGGCTTACCCTTACCCTTACCCTTACCCTTACCCTTAAGCTTACCCTTACCCTTACCCTTACCCTTACCCTTACCCTTACCCTTACCCTTACCCTTACCCTTACCCTTACCCTTGCTTTTACCCTTAAGCTTACCCTTACCCTTACCCTTACCCTTACAATTACCCTTACCCTTACCCTTACCCTTGCTTTGACCCTTAGGCTTACCCTTACCTTTACCCTTACCCTTACCCTTACCCTTACCCTTACCCTTACCCTTACCCTTACCCTTACCCTTACCCTTACCCTAACCCTTACCCTTACCCTTACCCTTACCCTTACCCTTGCTTTTACCCTTAAGCTTAGCCTTACCCTTACCCTTACCCTTACCCTTACCCTTACCCTTACCCTTGCTTTTACCCTTAAGCTTACCCTTACCCTAACCCTTACCCTTACCCTTACCCTTGCTTTTACCCTTAGGCTTACCCTTACCCTTACCCTTACCCTTACCCTTGCTTTTACCCTTAAGCTTACCCTTACCCTTACCCTTACCCTTACCCTTACCCTTACCCTTACCCTTACCCTTACCCTTACCCTTACCCTTACCCTTACCCTTACCCTTGCTTTTACCCTAAGGCTTAACCTTACCTTTACCCTTACCCTTACCCTTACCCTTACCCTTACCCTTACCCTTACCCTTACCCTTACCCTTACCCTTACCCTTACCCTTACCCTTACCCTTACCCTTACCCTTACCCTTACCCTTGCTTTTACCCTTAAGCTTACCCTTACCCTTACCCTTACCCTTACCCTTACCCTTACCCTTACCCTTGCTTTTACCCTTAAGCTTACCCTTACCCTTACCCTTACCCTTACCCTCACCCTTACCCTTACCCTTACCCTTACCCTTGCTTATACCCTTAAGCTTACCCTTACCCTTACCCTTACCCTCACCCTTACCCTTACCCTTACCCTTACCCTTGCCCTTACCCTTACCCTTGCTTTTACCCTTAGGCTTACCCTTACCTTTACCCTTACCCTTACCCTTACCCTTACCCTTACCCTTACCCTTGCTTTTACCCTGAAGCTTACCCTTACCCTTACCCTTACCCTTACCCTTACCCTAACCCTTACCCTTGCTTTTACCCTTAAGCTTACCCTTACCCTTACCCTTACCCTTACCCTTACCCTTACCCTTACCCTTACCCTTACCCTTACCCTTACCCTTACCCTTACCCTTACCCTTGCTTTTACCCTTAAGCTTACCCTTACCCTTACCCTTACCCTTACCCTCACCCTTACCCTTACCCTTACCCTTACCCTTACCCTTATCCTTACCCTTGCTTTTACCCTTAATCTTACCCTTACCCTTACCCTTACCCTTACCCTTACCCTTACCCTTACCCTTACCCTTACCCTTACCCTTACCCTTACCCTTACCCTTGCTTTTACTCTTAGGCTTACCCTTACCTTTACCCTTACCCTTACCCTTACCCTTACCCTCACCCTTACCCTTACCCTTGCTTTTACCCTTAAGCTTACCCTTACCCTTACCCTTACCCTTACCCTTGCTTTTACCCTTAAGCTTACCCTTACCCTTACCCTTAACCTTACCCTTACCCTTGCTTTTACCCTTAGGCTTACCCTTACCCTTACCCTTACCCTTACCCTTGCTTTTACCCTTAAGCTTACCCTTACCCTTACCCTTACTCTTACCCTTACCCTTACCCTTACCCTTACCCTTACCCTTACCCTTACCCTTACCCTTACCCTTGCTTTTACCCTTAGGCTTACCCTTACCTTTACCCTTACCCTAACCCTTACCCTTACCCTTACCCTTACCCTTACCCTTGCTTTTACCCTTAAGCTTACCCTTACCCTTACCCTTACCCTTACCCTTACCCTTACTCTTACCCTTACCCTTACCCTTACCCTTGCTTTTACCCTTAAGCTTACCCTTACCCTTACCCTTACCCTTACCCTTACCCTTACCCTTACCCTTACCCTTACCCTTGCTTTTTCCCTTAAGCTTACCCTTACCCTTACCCTTACCCTTACCCTTACCCTTACCCTTACCCTTACCCTTACCCTTACCCTTACCCTTACCCTTACCCTTACCCTTACCCTTACCCTTGCTTTTACCCTTAGGCTTACCCTTACCTTTACCCTTACCCTTACCCTTACCCTTACCCTTGCTTTTACCCTTAAGCTTACCCTTACCCTTACCCTTACCCTTAAGCTTACCCTTACCCTTACCCTTACCCTTACCCTTACCCTTACCCTTACCCTTACCCTTACCCTTACCCTTACCCTTACCCTTACCCTTGCTTTTACCCTTAAGCTTACCCTTACCCTTACCCTTACCCTTACCCTTACCCTTGCTTTTACCCTTAAGCTTACCCTTACCCTTACCCTTACCCTTAAGCTTACCCTTACCCTTACCCTTACCCTTACCCTTACCCTTACCCTTACCCTTACCCTTACCCTTACCCTTACCCTTACCCTTACCCTTACCCTTGCTTTTACCCTTAAGCTTACCCTTACCCTTACCCTTACCCTTACCCTTAAGCTTACCCTTACCCTTACCCTTACCCTTACCCTTACCCTTAACCTTACCCTTGCTTTTACCCTTAAGCTTACCCTTACCCTTACCCTTACCCTTAAGCTTACCCTTACCCTTACCCTTACCCTTACCCTTACCCTTAAGCTTACCCTTACCCTTACCCTTACCCTTACCCTTACCCTTAACCTTACCCTTGCTTTTACCCTTAAGCTTACCCTTACCCTTACCCTTACCCTTAAGCTTACCCTTACCCTTACCCTCACCCTTACCCTTAAGCTTACCCTTACCCTTACCCTTACCCTTACCCTTACCCTTACCCTTACCCTTACCCTTACCCTTACCCTTACCCTTGCTTTTACCCTTAAGCTTACCCTTACCCTTACCCTAAGTAAGGGTAAGGGTAAGGGTAAGGGTAAGGGTAAGGGTAAGGGTAAGATTAAGGGTAAGGGTAAGGGTAAGGGTAAGGGTAAGGGTAAGGGTAAGGGTAAGGGTAAGCTTAAGGGTAAAAGCAAGGGTAAGGGTAAGGGTAAGGGTAAGGGTAAGGGTAAGGGTAAGGGTAAGGGTAAGGGTAAGCTTAAGGGTAAGGGTAAGGGTAAGGGTAAGGGTAAGCCTAAGGGTAAAAGCAAGGGTAAGGGTAAGGGTAAGGGTAAGGGTAAGCTTAAGGGTAAAAGCAAGGGTAAGGGTAAGGCTAGGGTAAGGGTAAGGGTAAGGGTAAGGGTACGCTTAAGGGTAAAAGCAAGGGTAAGGGTAAGGGTAAGGGTAAGGGTAAGGGTAGGGGTAAGGGTAAGGGTAAAGGTGAGGGTAAGCCTAAGGGTAAAAGCAAGGGTAAGGGTAAGGGTAAGGGTAAGGGTAAGGGTAAGGGTAAGGGTAGGGGTAAGAGTAAGGGTAAGGGTAAGCTTAAGGGTAAAAGCAAGGGTAAGGGTAAGGGTAAGGGTAAGGGTAAGGGTAAGGGTAAGCTTAAGGGTAAAAGCAAGGGTAAGGGTAAGGGTAAGGGTAAGGGTAAGGGTAAGGGTAAGGGTAAGGGTAAGGGTAAGGGTAAGGGTAAGGGTAAGGGTAAGGGTAAGGGTAAGGGTAAGGGTAAGGGTAAGGGTAAGCTTAAGGGCAAAAGCAAGGGTAAGGGTAAGGGTAAGGGTAAGGGTAAGGGTAAGCTTAAGGGTAAAAGCAAGGGTAAGGGTAAGGGTAAGGGTAAGGGTAAGGGTAAGGGTAATGGTAAGGGTAAAGGTAAGGGTAAGCCTAAGGGTAAAAGCAAGTGTAAGGGTAAGGGTAAGGGTAAGGGTAAGGGTAAGGGTAAGGGTAAGGGTAAGGGTAAGGGTAAGCTTAAGGGTAAAAGCAAGGGTAAGGGTAAGGGTAAGGGTAAGGGTAAGGGTAAGGGTAAGCGTAAGCTTAAGGGTAAGGGTAAGGGTAAGGGTAAGGGTAAGCTTAAGGGTAAAAGCAAGGGTAAGGGTAAGGGTAAGGGTAAGGGTAAGGGTAAGCTTAAGGGTAAAAGCAAGGGTAAGGGTAAGGGTAAGGGTAAGGGTAAGGGTAAGGGTAAGGGTAAGGGTAAGGGTAAGGGTAAGCTTAAGGGTAAGGGTAAGGGTAAGGGTAAGCTTAAGGGTAAAAGCAAGGGTAAGGGTAAGAGTAAGGGTAAGGGTAAGGGTAAGGGTAAGGGTAAGGGTAAGGGTAAGGGTAAGGGTAAGGGTGAGCTTAAGGGTAAAAGCAAGGGTAAGGGTAAGGGTAAGGGTAAGGGTAAGGGTAAGGGTAAGGGTAAGGGTAGGGGTAAGAGTAAGGGTAAGGGTAAGCTTAAGGGTAAAAGCAAGGGTAAGGGTAAGGGTAAGGGTAAGGGTAAGGGTAAGGGTAAGCTTAAGGGTAAAAGCAAGGGTAAGGGTAAGGGTAAGGGTAAGGGTAAGGGTAAGGGTAAGGGTAAGGGTAATGGTAAGGGTAAAGGTGAGGGTAAGCCTAAGGGTAAAAGCAAGGGTAAGGGTAAGGGTAAGGGTAAGGGTAAGGGTAAGGGTAAGGGTAAGGGTAAGGGTAAGGGTAAGGGTAAGGGTAAGGGTAAGGGTAAGGGTAAGGGTAAGGGTAAGGGTAAGGGTAAAGGTAAGGGTAAGCTTAAGGGTAAAAGCAAGGGTAAGGGTAAGGGTAAGGGTAAGGGTAAGGGTAAGGGTAAGCGTAAGCTTAAGGGTAAGGGTAAGGGTAAGGGTAAGGGTAAGCTTCAGGGTAAAAGCAAGGGTAAGGGTAAGGGTATGGGTAAGGGTAAGGGTAAGGGTAAGGGTAAGGGTAAGGGTAAGCTTAAGGGTAAAAGCAAGGGTAAGGGTAAGGGTAAGGGTAAGGGTAAGCCTAAGGGTAAAAGCAAGGGTAAGGGTAAGGGTAAGGGTAAGGGTAAGGGTAAGCTTAAGGGTAAAAGCAAGGGTAAGGGTAAGGGTAAGGGTAAGGGTGAGGGTAAGGGTAAGGGTAAGGGTAAGGGTAAGGGTAAGCTTAAGGGTAAAAGCAAGGGTAAGGGTAAGGGTAAGGGTAAGGGTAAGGGTAAGAGTAAGGGTAAAGGTAAGGGTAAGCCTAAGGGTAAAAGCAAGGGTAAGGGTAAGGGTAAGGGTAAGGGTAAGGGTAAGGGTAAGCTTAAGGGTAAAAGCAAGGGTAAGGGTAAGGGTAAGGGTAAGGGTGAGGGTAAGGGTAAGGGTAAGGGTAAGGGTAAGCTTAAGGGTAAGGGTAAGGGTAAGGTTAAGGGTAAGCTTAAGGGTAAAAGCAAGGGTAAGGGTAAGGGTAAGGGTAAGGGTAAGGGTAAGGGTAAGGGTAAGGGTAAGGGTAAGGGTAAGGGTAAGCTTAAGGGTAAAAGCAAGGGTAAGGGTAAGGGTAAGGGTAAGGGTAAGGGTAAGGGTAAGGGTAAGGGTAAGGGTAAGCCTAAGGGTAAAAGCAAGGGTAAGGGTAAGGGTAAGGGTAAGGGTAAGGGTAAGCTTAAGGGTAAAAGCAAGGGTAAGGGTAAGGGTAAGGGTAAGGGTAAGCTTAAGGGTAAAAGCAAGGGTGAGGGTAAGGGTAAGGGTAAGGGTAAGGGTAAGGGTAAGGGTAAGGGTAAGGGTAAGGGTAAGGGTAAGGGTAAGGGTAAGCTTAAGGGTAAAAGCAAGGGTAAGGGTAAGGGTAAGGGTAAGGGTAAGCCTAAGGGTAAAAGCAAGGGTAAGGGTAAGGGTAAGGGTAAGGGTAAGGGTAAGCTTAAGGGTAAAAGCAAGGGTAAGGGTAAGGGTAAGGGTAAGGGTAAGGGTAAGGGTAAGGGTAAGGGTAAGGGTAAGGGTAAGCTTAAGGGTAAAAGCAAGGGTAAGGGTTAGGGTAAGGGTAAGGGTAAGGGTAAGGGTAAGGGTAAAGGTAAGGGTAAGCCTAAGGGTAAAAGCAAGGGTAAGGGTAAGGGTAAGGGTAAGGGTAAGGGTAAGGGTAAGCTTAAGGGTAAAAGCAAGGGTAAGGGTAAGGGTAAGGGTAAGGGTAAGGGTAAGGGTAAGGGTAAGGGTAAGGGTAAGGGTAAGGGTAAGGGTAAGCTTAAGGGTAAGGGTAAGGGTAAGGTTAAGGGTAAGCTTAAGGGTAAAAGCAAGGGTAAGGGTAAGGGTAAGGGTAAGGGTAAGCTTAAGGGTAAAAGCAAGGGTAAGGGTAAGGGTAAGGGTAAGGGTAAGGGTAGGGGTAAGGGTAAGGGTAAGCTTAAGGGTAAGGGTAAGGGTAAGGGTAAGGGTAAGCTTAAGGGTAAAAGCAAGGGTAAAGGTAAGGGTAAGGGTAAGGGTAAGGGTAAGCTTAAGGGTAAGGGTAAGGGTAAGGGTAAGGGTAAGCTTAAGGGTAAAAGCAAGGGTAAGGGTAAGGGTGAGGGTAAGGGTAAGGGTAAGGGTAAGGGTAAGGGTAAGGGTAAGGGTAAGGGTAAGGGTAAGGGTAAGGGTAAGGGTAAGGGTAAGCTTAAGGGTAAAAGCAAGGGTAAGGGTAAGGGTAAGGGTAAGGGTAAGGGTAAGGGTAAGGGTAAGGGTAATGGTAAGGGTAAAGGTGAGGGTAAGCCTAAGGGTAAAAGCAAGGGTAAGGGTAAGGGTAAGGGTAAGGGTAAGGGTAAGGGTAAGGGTAAGGGTAAGGGTAAGGGTAAGGGTAAGGGTAAGGGTAAGGGTAAGGGTAAGGGTAAGGGTAAAGGTAAGGGTAAGCTTAAGGGTAAAAGCAAGGGTAAGGGTAAGGGTAAGGGTAAGGGTAAGGGTAAGGGTAAGCGTAAGCTTAAGGGTAAGGGTAAGGGTAAGGGTAAGGGTAAGCTTCAGGGTAAAAGCAAGGGTAAGGGTAAGGGTATGGGTAAGGGTAAGGGTAAGGGTAAGGGTAAGGGTAAGGGTAAGCTTAAGGGTAAAAGCAAGGGTAAGGGTAAGGGTAAGGGTAAGGGTAAGCCTAAGGGTAAAAGCAAGGGTAAGGGTAAGGGTAAGGGTAAGGGTAAGGGTAAGCTTAAGGGTAAAAGCAAGGGTAAGGGTAAGGGTAAGGGTAAGGGTGAGGGTAAGGGTAAGGGTAAGGGTAAGGGTAAGGGTAAGCTTAAGGGTAAAAGCAAGGGTAAGGGTAAGGGTAAGGGTAAGGGTACGGGTAAGAGTAAGGGTAAAGGTAAGGGTAAGCCTAAGGGTAAAAGCAAGGGTAAGGGTAAGGGTAAGGGTAAGGGTAAGGGTAAGGGTAAGCTTAAGGGTAAAAGCAAGGGTAAGGGTAAGGGTAAGGGTAAGGGTGAGGGTAAGGGTAAGGGTAAGGGTAAGGGTAAGCTTAAGGGTAAGGGTAAGGGTAAGGTTAAGGGTAAGCTTAAGGGTAAAAGCAAGGGTAAGGGTAAGGGTAAGGGTAAGGGTAAGGGTAAGGGTAAGGGTAAGGGTAAGGGTAAGGGTAAGGGTAAGGGTAAGCTTAAGGGTAAAAGCAAGGGTAAGGGTAAGGGTAAGGGTAAGGGTAAGG
The DNA here is from genome assembly GCA_958510865.1 of Myrrha octodecimguttata. Lineage (NCBI taxonomy): Eukaryota > Metazoa > Arthropoda > Insecta > Coleoptera > Coccinellidae > Myrrha > Myrrha octodecimguttata. Next base: position 13,490 of record CAUEHS010000206.1, on the reverse strand, counting down.
GTAAGGGTAAGGGTAAGGGTAAGGGTAAGCCTAAGGGTAAAAGCAAGGGTAAGGGTAAGGGTAAGGGTAAGGGTAAGGGTAAGCTTAAGGGTAAAAGCAAGGGTAAGGGTAAGGGTAAGGGTAAGGGTAAGCTTAAGGGTAAAAGCAAGGGTGAGGGTAAGGGTAAGGGTAAGGGTAAGGGTAAGGGTAAGGGTAAGGGTAAGGGTAAGGGTAAGGGTAAGGGTAAGGGTAAGCTTAAGGGTAAAAGCAAGGGTAAGGGTAAGGGTAAGGGTAAGGGTAAGCCTAAGGGTAAAAGCAAGGGTAAGGGTAAGGGTAAGGGTAAGGGTAAGGGTAAGCTTAAGGGTAAAAGCAAGGGTAAGGGTAAGGGTAAGGGTAAGGGTAAGGGTAAGGGTAAGGGTAAGGGTAAGGGTAAGGGTAAGCTTAAGGGTAAAAGCAAGGGTAAGGGTTAGGGTAAGGGTAAGGGTAAGGGTAAGGGTAAGGGTAAAGGTAAGGGTAAGCCTAAGGGTAAAAGCAAGGGTAAGGGTAAGGGTAAGGGTAAGGGTAAGGGTAAGGGTAAGCTTAAGGGTAAAAGCAAGGGTAAGGGTAAGGGTAAGGGTAAGGGTAAGGGTAAGGGTAAGGGTAAGGGTAAGGGTAAGGGTAAGGGTAAGGGTAAGCTTAAGGGTAAGGGTAAGGATAAGGTTAAGGGTAAGCTTAAGGGTAAAAGCAAGGGTAAGGGTAAGGGTAAGGGTAAGGGTAAGCTTAAGGGTAAAAGCAAGGGTAAGGGTAAGGGTAAGGGTAAGGGTAAGGGTAGGGGTAAGGGTAAGGGTAAGCTTAAGGGTAAGGGTAAGGGTAAGGGTAAGGGTAAGCTTAAGGGTAAAAGCAAGGGTAAAGGTAAGGGTAAGGGTAAGGGTAAGGGTAAGCTTAAGGGTAAGGGTAAGGGTAAGGGTAAGGGTAAGCTTAAGGGTAAAAGCAAGGGTAAGGGTAAGGGTGAGGGTAAGGGTAAGGGTAAGGGTAAGGGTAAGGGTAAGGGTAAGGGTAAGGGTAAGGGTAAGGGTAAGGGTAAGGGTAAGGGTAAGCTTAAGGGTAAGGGTAAGGGTAAGGGTAAGCTTAAGGGTAAAAGCAAGGGTAAGGGTAAGGGTAAGGGTAAGGGTAAGGGTAAGGGTAAGCTTAAGGGTAAAAGCAAGGGTAAGGGTAAGGGTAAGGGTAAGGGTAAAGGTAAGGGTAAGGGTAAGGGTAAGGGTAAGGGTGAGGGTAAGGGTAAGGGTAAGGGTAAGGGTAAGGGTAAGCTTAAGGGTAAGGGTAAGGGTAAGGGTAAGCTTAAGGGTAAAAGCAAGGGTAAGGGTAAGGGTAAGGGTAAGGGTAAGGGTAAAGGTAAGGGTAAGCCTAAGGGTAAAAGCAAGGGTAAGGGTAAGGGTAAGGGTAAGGGTAAGGGTAAGGGTAAGGGTAAGGGTAAGGGTAAGGGTAAGGGTAAGCTTAAGGGTAAAAGCAAGGGTAAGGGTAAGGGTAAGGGTAAGGGTAAGGGTAAGGGTAAGGGTAAGGGTAAGGGTGAGCTTAAGGGTAAAAGCAAGGGTAAGGGTAAGGGTAAGGGTAAGGGTAAGGGTAAGGGTAAGGGTAAGGGTAAGGGTAAGGGTAAGGGTAAGGGTAAGGGTAAGGGTAAGGGTAAGGGTAAGGGTAAGGGTAAGCTTAAGGGTAAAAGCAAGGGTAAGTGTAAGGGTAAGGGTAAGGGTAAGGGTTAGGGTAAGGGTAAAGGTAAGGGTAAGCCTAAGGGTAAAAGCAAGGGTAAGGGTAAGGGTAAGGGTAAGGGTAAGGGTAAGGGTAAGGGTAAGGGTAAGGGTAAGGGTAAGGGTAAGGGTAAGGGTAAGAGTAAGGGTAAGGGTAAGGGTAAGCTTAAGGGTAAAAGCAAGGGAAAGGGTAAGGGTAAGGGTAAGGGTAAGCCTAAGGGTAAAAGCAAGGGTAAGGGTAAGGTTAAGGGTAAGGGTAAGGGTAAGCTCAAGGGTAAAAGCAAGGGTAAGGGTGAGGGTAAGTGTAAGGGTAAGGGTAAGCTTAAGGGTAAAAGCAAGGGTAAGGGTAAGGGTGAGGGTAAGGGTAAGGGTAAGGGTAAGGGTAAAGGTAAGGTTAAGCCTAAGAGTAAAAGCAAGGGTGAGAGTAAGGGTAAGGGTAAGGGTAAGGGTAAGGGTAAGGGTAAGGGTAAGGGTAAGGGTAAGGGTAAGGGTAAGGGTAAGCTTAAGGGTAAAAGCAAGGGTAAGGATAAGGGTAAGGGTAAGGGTAAGGGTAAGGGTAAGGGTAAGGGTAAGGGTAAGGGTAAGCTTAAGGGTAAAAGCAAGGGTAAGGGTAAGGGTAAGGGTAAGGGTAAGGGTAAGGGTAAGGGTAAGGGTAAGGGTAAGGGTAAGGGTAAGGGTAAGCTTAAGGGTAAAAGCAAGGGTAAGGGTTAGGGTAAGGGTAAGAGTAAGGGTAAGGGTAAGGGTAAGCTTAAGGGTAAAAGCAAGGGTAAGGGTAAGGGTAAGGGTAAGGGTAAGGGTAAGGGTAAGGGTAAAGGTAAGGGTAAGCCTAAGGGTAAAAGCAAGGGTAAGGGTAAGGGTAAGGGTAAGGGTAAGGGTAAGGGTAAGGGTAAGGGTAAGGGTAAGGGTAAGGGTAAGGGTAAGCTTAAGGGTATAAGCAAGTGTAAGGGTAAGGGTAAGGGTGAGGGTAAGGGTAAGGGTAAGGGTAAGGGTAAGCTTAAGGGTAAAAGCAAGGGTAAGGGTAAGGGTAAGGGTAAGGGTAAGGGTAAGGGTAAGGGTATGCTTAAGGGTAAAAGCAAGGGTAAGGGTAAGGGTAAGGGTAAGGGTAAGGGTAAGGGTAAGGGTAAGGGTAAGGGTAAGGGTAAGGGTAAGGGTAAGGGTAAGAGTAAGGGTAAGGGTAAGGGTAAGGGTAAGGGTAAAGGTAAGGTTAAGCCTAAGGGTAAAAGCAAGGGTAAGGGTAAGGGTAAGGGTAAGGGTAAGGGTAGGGGTAAGGGTAAGGGTAAGGGTAAGGGTAAGGGTAAGGGTAAGGGTAAGGGTAAGGGTAAGCTTAAGGGTAAAAGCAAGGGTAAGGGTAAGGGTAAGGGTAAGGGTAAGCCTAAGGGTAAAAGCAAGGGTAAGGGTAAGGGTAAGGGTAAGGGTAAGGGTAAGCTTAAGGGTAAAAGCAAGGGTAAGGGTAAGGGTAAGGGTAAGGGTAAGGGTAAGGGTAAGGGTAAGGGTAAGCTTAAGGGTAAAAGCAAGGGTAAGGGTAAGGGTAAGGGTAAGGGTAAGGGTAAGGGTAAGGGTAAAGGTAAGAGTAAGCCTAAGGGTCAAAGCAAGGGTAAGGGTAAGGGTAAGGGTAAGGGTAAGAGTAAGGGTAAGGGTAAGGGTAAGCTTAAGGGTAAAAGCAAGGCTAAGGGTAAGGGTAAGGGTAAGGGTAAGGGTAAGGGTAAGGGTAAGGGTAAGGGTAAGGGTAAGGGTAAGGGTAAGGGTAAGGGTAAGCTTAAGGGTAAGGGTAAGGGTAAGGGTAAGGGTAAGCCTAAGGGTAAAAGCAAGGGTAAGTGTAAGGGTAAGGGTAAGGGTAAGGGTAAGCTTAAAGGTAAAAGCAAGGGTAAGGGTAAGGGTAAGGGTAAGGGTAAGGGTAAGGGTAAGGGTAAGGGTAAGGGTAAGCTTAAGGGTAAAAGCAAGGGTAAGGGTAAGGGTAAGGGTAAGGCTAAAGGTAAGGGTAAGCCTAAGGGTAAAAGCAAGGGTAAGGGTAAGGGTAAGGGTAAGAGTAAGGGTAAGGGTAAGGGTAAGGGTAAGGGTAAGGGTAAGGGTAAGGGTAAAGGTAAGGGTAAGGGTAAGCTTAAGGGTAAAAGCAAGGGTAAGGGTAAGGGTAAGGGTAAGGGTAAGAGTAAGGGTAAGGGTAAGGGTAAGCTTAAGGGTAAAAGCAAGGGTAAGGGTAAGGGTAAGGGTAAGGCCAAGGGTAAGGGTAAAGGTAAGGGTAAGGGTAAGGGTAAGGGTAAGGGTAAGGGTAAGGGTAAGGGTAAGGGTAAGCTTAAGGGTAAAAGCAAGGGTAAGGGTAAGGGTAAGGGTAAGGGTAAGGGTAAGGGTAAGGGTAAGGGTAAGGGTAAGGGTAAGGGTAAGGGTAAGCTCAAGGGTAAAAGCAAGGGTAAGGGTAAGGGTAAGGGTAAGGGTAAGGGTAAGGGTAAGGGTAATGGTAAGGGTAAAGGTAAGGGTAAGCCTAAGGGTAAAAGCAAGGGTAAGGGTAAGGGTAAGGGTAAGGGTAAGGGTAAGGGTAAGGTTAAGGGTAAGGGTTAGGGTAAGGGTAAGGGTAAGGGTAAGGGTAAGCTTAAGGGTAAAAGCAAGGGTAAGGGTAAGGGTAAGGGTAAGGGTAAGGGTAAGGGTAAGGGTAAGGGTAAGCTTAAGGGTAAGGGTAAGGGTAAGGGTAAGCTTAAGGGTAAAAGCAAGGGTAAGGGTAAGGGTAAGGGTAAGGGTAAGGGTAAGCTTAAGGGTAAAAGCAAGGGTAAGGGTAAGGGTAAGGGTAAGGGTAAGGGTAAGGGTAAGGGTAAGCTTAAGGGTAAGGGTAAGGGTAAGAGTAAGGGTAAGCTTAAGGGTAAAAGCAAGGGTAAGGGTCAGGGTAAGGGTAAGTGTAAGGGTAAGGGTAAGGGTAAGGGTAAGGGTGAGCTTAAGGGTAAAAGCAAGGGTAAGGGTAAGGTTAAGGGTAAGGGTAAGGGTAAGGGTTAGGGTAAGGGTAAGGGTTAGCTTAAGGGTAAAAGCAAGGGTAAGGGTAAGGGTAAGGGTAAGGGTAAAGGTAAGGGTAAGGGTAAGGGTAAGGGTAAGGGTAAGGGTAAAGGTAAGGGTAAGCCTAAGGGTAAAAGCAAGGGTAAGGGTAAGGGTAAGGGTAAGGGTAAGGGTAAGAGTAAGGGTAAGGGTAAGGGTAAGCTTAAGGGTAAAAGCAGGGGTAAGGGTAAGGGTAAGGGTAAGGGTAAGCCTAAGGGTAAAAGCAAGGGTAAGGGTAAGGGTAAGGGTAAGGGTACGGGTAAGGGTAAGCTTAAGGGTAAAAGCAAGGGTAAGGGTAGGGGTAAGGGTAAGGGTAAGGGTAAGGGTAAGCTTAAGGGTAAAAGCAAGGGTGAGGGTAAGGGTAAGGGTAAGGGTAAGTGTAAGTTTAAGGGTAAAAGCAAGGGTAAAGGTAAGGGTAAGGGTAAGGGTAAGGGTAAGGGTAAGGGTAAGGGTAAGGGTAAGGGTAAGGGTAAGGGTAAGGGTAAGGGTAAGGGTAAGGGTAAGCTTAAGGGTAAAAGCAAGGGTAAGGGTAAGGGTAAGGGTAAGGGTAAGGGTAAAGGTAAGGGTAAGCCTAAGGGTAAAAGCAAGGGTAAGGGTAAGGGTAAGGGTAAGGGTAAGGGTAAGGGTAAGGGTAAGGGTTAGGGTAAGGGTAAGGGTAAGGGTAAGGGTAAGGGTAAGGGTAAGGGTAAGGGTAAGGGTAAGGGTAAGGGTAAGGGTAAGGGTAAGGGTAAGGGTAAGCTTAAGGGTAAAAGCAAGGGTAAGGGTAAGGGAAAGGGTAAGGGTAAGCCTAAGGGTAAAAGCAAGGGTAAGGGTAAGGGTAAGGGTAAGGGTAAGGGTAAGCTTAAGGGTAAAAGCAAGAGTAAGGGTAAGGGTAAGGGTAAGGGTAAGGGTAAGGGTAAGCTTAAGGGTAAAAGCAAGGGTAAGGGTAAAGGTAAGGGTAAGGGTAAGGGTAAGGGTAAGGGTAAGGGTAAGGGTAAGGGTAAGGGTAAGGGTAAGGGTAAGGGTAAAGGTAAGGGTAAGCCTAAGGGTAAAAGCAAGGGTAAGGGTAAGGGTAAGGGTAAGGGTAAGGTTAAGGGTAAGGGTAAGGGTAAGCTTAAGGGTAAAAGCAAGGGTAAGGGTAAGGGTAAGGGTAAGGGTAAGGGTAAGGGTAAGGGTAAGGGTAAGGGTAAGGGTAAGCTTAAGGGTAAGGGTAAGGGTAAGGGTAAGGGTAAGCTTAAGGGTAAAAGCAAGGGTAAGGGTAAGGGTAAGGGTAAGGGTAAGCTTAAGGGTAAAAGCAAGGGTAAGGGTAAGGGTAAGGGTAAGGGTAAGGGTAAGGGTAAGGGTAAGGGTAAGGGTAAGGGTAAGGGTAAGGGTAAGGGTAAGGGTAAGGGTAAGGGTAAGGGTAAGCTTAAGGGTAAAAGCAAGGGTAAGTGTAAGGGTGAGGGTAAGGGTAAGGGTAAGGGTAAGGGTAAGCTTAAGGGTAAGGGTAAGGGTAAGGGTAAGGGTAAGCTTAAGGGTAAAAGCAAGGGTAAGAGTAAGGGTATGGGTAAGGGTAAGGGTAAGGGTAAGGGTAAGGGTAAGGGTAAGGGTAAGGGTAAGGGTAAGGGTAAGGGTAAGGGTGAGGGTAAGGGTAAGGGAAAGCTTAAGGGTAAGGGTAAGGGTAAGGGTAAGGGTAAGCTTAAGGGTAAAAGCAAGGGTAAGGGTAAGGGTAAGGGTAAGGGTAAGGGTAAGCTTAAGGGTAAAAGCAAGGGTAAGATTAAGGGTAAGGGTAAGGGTAAGGGTAAGGGTAAGGGTAAGGGTAAGGGTAAGGGTAAGCTTAAGGGTAAGCTTAAGGGTAAGGGTAAGGGTAAGGGTAAGGGTAAGCTTAAGGGTAAAAGCAAGGGTAAGGGTAAGGGTAAGGGTAAGGGTAAGGGTAAAGGTAAGGGTAAGCCTAAGGGTAAAAGCAAGGATAAGGGTAAGGGTAAGGGTGAGGGTAAGGGTAAGGGTAAGGGTAAGGGTAAGGGTAAGCTTAAGGGTAAAAGCAAGGGTAAGGGTAAGGGTAAGGGTAAGGGTAAGGGTAAGGGTAAGGGTAAGGGTAAGGGTAAGGGTAAGGGTAAGGGTAAGGGTAAGGGTAAGGGTAAGGGTAAGGGTAAGGGTAAGGGTAAGGGTAAGGGTAAGCTTAAGGGTAAAAGCAAGGGTAAGGGTAAGGGTAAGGGTAAGGGTAAGGGTAAGGGTAAGGGTAAGCTTAAGGGTAAAAGCAAGGGTAAGGGTAAGGGTAAGGGTAAGGGTAAGGGTAAGGGTTAGGGTAAGGGTAAAGGTAAGGGTAAGCCTAAGGGTAAAAGCAAGGGTAAGGGTAAGGGTAAGGGTAAGGGTAAGGGTAAGGGTAAGGGTAAGGGTAAGGGTAAGGGTGAGGGTAAGAGTAAGGGTAAGGGTAAGGGTAAGCTTAAGGGTAAAAGCAAGAGTAAGGGTAAGGGTAAGGGTAAGCCTAAGGGTAAAAGCAAGGGTAAGGGTAAGGGTAAGGGTAAGGGTAAGGGTAAGCTTAAGGGTGAAAGCAAGGGTAAGGGTAAGGGTAAGGGTAAGGGTAAGGGTAAGGGTAAGCTTAAGGGTAAAAGCAAGGGTAAGGGTAAGGGTAAGGGTAAGGGTAAGGGTAAGGGTAAGGGTAAGGGTAAGGGTAAGGGTAAAGGTAAGGGTAAGCCTAAGGGTAAAAGCAAGGGTAAGGGTAAGGGTAAGGGTAAGGGTAAGGGTAAGGGTAAGGGTAAGCTTAAGGGTAAAAGCAAGGGTAAGGGTAAGGGTAAGGGTAAGGGTAAGGGTAAGGGTAAGGTTGAGGGTAAGGGTAAGGGTAAGCTTAAGGGTAAAAGCAAGGGTAAGGGTAAGGGTAAGGGTAAGGGTAAGGGTAAGGGTAAGGGTAAGGGTAAGGGTAAAGGTAAGGGTAAGGGTAAGGGTAAGGGTAAGGGTAAGGGTAAGGGTAAGCTTAAGGGTAAAAGCAAGGGTAAGGGTTAGGGTAAGGGTAAGGGTAAGGGTAAGGGTAAGGGTAAGCTTAAGGGTAAAAGCAAGAGTAAGGGTAAGGGTAAGGGTAAGGGTAAGGGTAAGGGTAAGGGTAAGGGTAAGCTTAAGGGTAAAAGCAAGGGTAAGGGTAAGAGTAAGGGTAAGGGTAAGGGTAAGGGTAAGGGTAAGGGTAAGCTTAAGGGTAAAAGCAAGGGTAAGGGTAAGGGTAAGGGTAAGGGTAAGGGTTAGGGTAAGGGTAAAGGTAAGGGTAAGCCTAAGGGTAAAAGCAAGGGTAAGGGTAAGGGTAAGGGTAAGGGTAAGGGTAAGGGTAAGGGTAAGGGTAAGAGTAAGGGTAAGGGTAAGGGTAAGCTTAAGGGTAAAAGCAAGGGTAAGGGTAAGGGTAAGGGTAAGGGTAAGCCTAAGGGTAAAAGCAAGGGTAAGGGTAAGGGTAAGGCTAAGGGTAAGGGTAAGCTTAAGGGTAAAAGCAAGGGTAAGGGTAAGGGTAAGGGTAAGGGTAAGGGTAAGCTTAAGGGTAAAAGCAAGGGTAAGGGTAAGGGTAAGGGTAAGGGTAAGGGTAAGGGTAAGGGTAAGGGTGAGGGTAAGGGTAAAGGTAAGGGTAAGCCTAAGGGTAAAAGCAAGGGTAAGGGTAAGGGTAAGGGTAAGGGTAAGGGTAAGCTTTAGGGTAAAAGCAAGGGTAAGGGTAAGGGTAAGGGTAAGGGTAAGGGTAAGGGTAAGGGTAAGGGTAAGGGTAAGGGTAAGGGTAAGGGTAAGGGTAAGGGTAAGCTTAAGGGTAAAAGCAAGGGTAAGGGTAAGGGTAAGGGTAAGGGTAAGGGTAATGGTAAGGGTAAGGGTAAGGGTAAGGGTAAGGGTAAGGGTAAGCTAAAGGGTAAAAGCAAGGGTAAGGGTTAGGGTAAGGGTAAGGGTAAGGGTAAGGGTAAGGGTAAGCTTAAGGGTAAAAGCAAGGGTAAGGGTAAGGATAAGGGTAAGGGTAAGGGTAAGGGTAAGGGTAAGGGTAAGGGTAAGGGTAAGGGTAAGGGTAAGGGTAAAGGTAAGGGTAAGCCTAAGGGTAAAAGCAAGGGTAAGGGTAAGGGTAAGGGTAAGAGTAAGGGTAAGGGTAAGGGTAAGGGTAAGGGTAAGGGTAAGGGTAAGGGTAAGCTTAAGGGTATAAGCAAGGGTAAGGGTAAGGGTAAGGGTGAGGGTAAGGGTAAGGGTAAGGGTAAGGGTAAGGGTAAGCTCAAGGGTAAAAGCAAGGGTAAGGGTAAGGGTAAGGGTAAGGGTAAGGGTAAGGGTAAGCTTAAGGGTAAAAGCAAGGGTAAGGGTAAGGGTAAGGGTAAGGGTAAGGGTAAGGGTAAGGGTAAGGGTAAGGGTAAGGGTAAGGGTAAAGGTAAGGGTAAGCCTAAGGGTAAAAGCAAGGGTAAGGGTAAGGGTAAGGGTAAGGGTAAGGGTAAGGGTAAGGGTAAGGGTAAGGGTAAGGGTAACGGTAAGGGTAAGTGTAAGGGTAAGCTTAAGGGTAAAAGCAAGGGTAAGGGTAAGGGTAAGGGTAAGGGTAAGCCTAAGGGTAAAAGCAAGGGTAAGGGTAAGGGTAAGGGTAAGGGTAAGGGTAAGCTTAAGGGTAAAAGCAAGGGTAAGGGTAAGGGTAAGGGTAAGGGTAAGCTTAAGGGTAAAAGCAAGGGTAAGGGTAAGGGTAAGGGTAAGGGTAAGGGTAAGGGTAAAGGTAAGGGTAAGCCTAAGGGTAAAAGCAAGGGTAAGGGTAAGGGTAAGGGTAAGGGTAACGGTAAGGGTAAGGGTAAGGGTAAGGGTAAGAGTAAGGGTAAGGGTAAGGGTAAGGGTAAGCTTAAGGGTAAAAGCAAGGGTAAGGGTAAGGGTAGGGGTAAGGGTAAGGGTAAGGGTAAGGGTAAGGGTAAGGGTAAGCTTAAGGGTAAAAGCAAGGGTGAGGGTAAGGGTAAGGGTAAGGGTAAGGGTAAGGGTAAGGGTAAGGGTAAGGGTAAGGGTAAGGGTAAGCTTAAGGGTAAAAGCAAGGGTAAGGGTAAGGGTAAGGGTAAGGGTAAGCTTAAGGGTAAGGGTAAGGGTAAGGGTAAGGGTAAGGGTAAGGGAAAGGGTAAAGGTAAGGGTAAGCCTAAGGGTAAAAGCAAGGGTAAGGGTAAGGGTAAGGGTAAGGGTAAGGGTAAGGGTAAGGGTAAGGGTAAGGGTAAGGATAAGGGTAAGGGTAAGGGTAAGGGTAAGGGTAAGGGTAAGGGTAAGGGTAAGGGTAAGGGTAAGGGTAAGGGTAAGGGTAAGGGTAAGGGTAAGGGTAAGGGTAAGGGTAAGGGTAAGGGTAAGGGTAAGGGTAAGGGTAAGGGTAAGGGTAAGGGTAAGGGTAAGGGTAAGGGTGAGGGTAAGGGTAAGCCTAAGGGTAAAAGCAAGGGTAAGGGTAAGGGTAAGGGTAAGGGTAAGCTTAAGGGTAAAAGCGAGGGTAAGGGTAAGGGTAAGGGTAAGGGTAAGGGTAAGGGTAAGCTTAAGGGTAAAAGTAAGGGTTAGGGTAAGGGTAAGGGTAAGGGTAAGGGTAAGGGTAAGGGTAAAGGTAAGGGTAAGCCTAAGGGTAAAAGCAAGGGTATGGGTAAGGGTAAGGGTAAGGGTAAGGGTAAGGGTAAGGGTAAGGGTAAGGGTAAGGGTAAGGGTAAGGGTAAGGGTAAGGGTAAGGGTAAGGGTAAGCTTAAGGGTAAAAGCAAGGGTAAGGGTAAGGGTAAGGGTAAGGGTAAGGGTAAGGGTAAGGGTAAGGGTAAGGGTAAGGGTAAGGGTAAGGGTAAGCTTAAGGGTAAAAGTAAGGGTAAGGGTAAGGGTAAGGGTAAGGGTAAGGGTAAGGGTAAGGGTAAGGGTAAGGGTAAGGGTAAGGGTAAGGGTAAGGGTAAGGGTAAGGGTAAGGGTAAGGGTAAGGGTAAGGGTAAGCTTAAGGGTAAAAGCAAGGGTAAGGGTAAGGGTAAGGGTAAGGGTAAGGGTAAGGGTAAGGGTAAGGGTAAGGGTAAGGGTAAGGGTAAGCTTAAGGGTAAAAGCAAGGGTAAGGGTAAGGGTAAGGGTAAGGGTAAGGGTAAGGGTAAGGGTAAGGGTAAGCCTAAGGGTAAAAGCAAGGGTAAGGGTAAGGGTAAAAGCAAGGGTAAGGGTAAGGGTAAGGGTAAGGGTAAGGGTAAGGGTAAGGGTAAGGGTAAGGGTAAGCTTAAGGGTAAAAGCAAGGGTAATGGTAAGGGTAAGTGTAAGCTTAAGGGTAAAAGCAAGGGTAAGGGTAAGGGTAAGGGTAAAGGTAAGGGTAAGCCTTAGGGTAAAAGCAAGGGTAAGGGTAAGGGTAAGGGTAAGGGTAAGGGTAAGGGTAAGGGTAAGGGTAAGGGTAAGCTTAAGGGTAAAAGCAAGGGTAAGGGTAAGGGTAAGGGTAAGGGTAAGGGTAAGGGTAAGGGTAAGCTTAAGGGTAAAAGCAAGGGTAAGGGTAAGGGTAAGGTTAAGGGTAAGGGTAAGGGTAAGGGTAAGGGTAAGGGTAAGGGTAAGCTTAAGGGTAAAAGCAAGGGTAAGGGTTAGGGTAAGGGTAAGGGTAAGGGTAAGGGTAAGCTTGAGGGTAAAAGCAAGGGTAAGGGTAAGGGTAAGGGTGAGGGTAAAGGTAAGGGTAAGCCTTAGGGTAAAAGCAAGGGTAAGGGTAAGGGTAAGGGTAAGGGTAAGGGTAAGGGTAAGGGTAAGGGTAAGGGTAAGGGTAAGGGTAAGGGTAAGCTTAAGGGTATAAGCAAGGGTAAGGGTAAGGGTAAGGGTGAGGGTAAGGGTAAGGGTAAGGGTAAGCTTAAGGGTAAAAGCAAGGGTAAGGGTAAGGGTAAGGGTAAGGGTAAGGGTAAGGGTAAGGGTAAGGGTAAGGGTAAGGGTAAGCTTAAGGGTAAAAGCAAGGGTAAGGGTAAGGGTAAGGGTAAGGGTAAGGGTAAGGGTAAGGGTAAGGGTAAGGGTAAGGGTAAGGGTAAAGGTTAGGGTAAGCCTAAGGGTAAAAGCAAGGGTAAGGGTAAAGGTAAGGGTAAGGGTAAGGGTAAGGGTAAGGGTAAGGGTAAGGGTAAGGGTAAGGGTAAGGGTAAGGGTAAGGGTAAGCTTAAGGGTAAAAGCAAGGGTAAGGGTAAGGGTAAGGGTAAGGGTAAGCCTAAGGGTAAAACAAGGGTAAGGGTAAGGGTAAGGGTAAGGGTAAGCTTAAGGGTAAAAGCAAGGGTAAGGGTAAGGGTAAGGGTGAGGGTAAGGGTAAGCTTAAGGGTTAAAGCAAGGGTAAGGGTTAGGGTAAGGGTAAGGGTAAGGGTAAAGGTAAGGGTAAGCCTAAGGGTAAAAGCAAGGGTAAGGGTGAGGGTAAGGGTAAGGGTAAGGGTAAGGGTAAGGGTAAGGGTAAGGGTAAGGGTAAGGGTAAGGGTAAGGGTAAGGGTAAGGGTAAGGGTAAGGGTAAGGGTAAGGGTAAGGGTAAGGGTAAGCTTAAGGGTAAAAGCAAGGGTAAGGGTAAGGGTAAGGGTAAGGGTAAGGGTAAGGGTAAGCTTAAGGGTAAAAGCAAGGGTAAGGGTAAGGGTAAGGGTGAGGGTAAGGGTAAGGGTAAGGGTAAGGGTAAGGGTAAGCTTAAGGGTAAAAGCAAGGGTAAGGGTAAGGGTAAGGGTAAGGGTAAGGGTAAGGGTAAGCTTAAGGGTAAAAGCAAGGGTAAGGGTAAGGGTAAGGGTAAGGGTAAGGGTAAGGGTAAGGGTAAGGGTAAGGGTAAGGGTAAGGGTAAGGGTAAAGGTAAGGGTAAGCCTAAGGGTAAAAGCAAGGGTAAGGGTAAGGGTTAGGGTAAGGGTAAGGGTAAGGGTAAGGGTAAGGGTAAGGGTAAGGGTAAGGGTAAGGGTAAGTGTAAGCGTAAGGGTAAGGGTAAGCTTAAGGGTAAAAGCAAGGGTAAGGGTAAGGGTAAGGGTAAGGGTAAGGGTAAGGGTAAGGGTAAGGGTAAGGGTAAGGGTAAGGGTAAGCTTAAGGGTAAGGGTAAGGGTAAGGGTAAAGGTAAGGGTAAGCCTAAGGGTAAAAGCAAGGGTAAGGGTAAGGGTTAGGGTAAGGGTAAGGGTGAGGGTAAGGGTAAGGTTAAGGGTAAGTGTAAGGGTAAGGGTAAGGGTAAGCTTAGGGGTAAAAGCAAGGGTAAGGGTAAGGGTAAGGGTAAGGGTAAGGGTAAGGGTAAGGGTAAGGGTAAGGGTAAGGGTAAGGGTAAGCTTAAGGGTAAGGGTAAGGGTAAGGGTAAGGGTAAGGGTAAGCCCAAGGCTAAAAGCAAGGGTAAGGGTAAGGGTAAGGGTAAGGGTAAGCTTAAGGGTAAAAGCAAGGGTAAGGGTAAGGGTAAGGGTGTAAGGGTAAGGGTAAGGGTAAGGGTAAGGGTAAGGGTAAGCTTAAGGGTAAAAGCAAGGGTAAGGGTAAGGGTAAGGGTAAGGGTAAGGGTAAGGGTAAAGGTAAGGGTAAGCCTAAGGGTAAAAGCAAGGGTAAGGGTAAGGGTAAGGGTAAGGGTAAGGGTAAGGGTAAGGGTAAGGGTAAGGGTAAGGGTAAGGGTAAGGGTAAGCTTAAGGGTAAAAGCAAGGGTAAGGGTAAGGGTAAGGGTAAGGGTAAGGGTAAGGGTAAGGGTAAGGGTAAGGGCAAGGGTAAGGGTTAGGGTAAGGGTAAGGGTAAGGGTAAGGGTAAGGGTAAGGGTAAGGGTAAGCTTAAGGGTAAAAGCAAGGGTGAGGGTAAGGGTAAGGGTAAGGGTAAGGGTAAGCTTAAGGGTAAAAGCAAGGGTAAGGGTAAGGGTAAGGGTAAGGGTAAGGGTAAGGGTAAGGGTAAAGGTAAGGGTAAGCCTAAGGGTAAAAGCAAGGG